>JAHWXV010425422.1:0-10450 GCA_024586415.1 Phrixothrix hirtus
GAACACCCAAACAGTGGATTGTTGCTTAGTTTCCGGTTCATATGAGTATATCCAAGTTTCGTCACCTGTAACAATGTTGTAGACGGATTTTGCAGTCCCTCGGTCGAATTTGTTAAGCATTGCCCTACACCAATTAACACTAGTGACATCTAATAGTCATTTGTAACAACATAAAAGGCAACCCTCGTATTGATTTAGAAAAGGAACAAATTATAATTAATTTGTTATACATGTAAATATAGGGGCAAAAAGGTCGCTCTAAATTCAAGAAATTAATTTCCACAGGGGTCAGCTTGTGAAAAAACAGTGGGGAAATTGAATACCATTTACTACTAAAATAGAAAAGTTAGTTTAAAAATTAAATAAATTAACTGAAATTAGGGACTGACACGATATGTCAAATTTCAAAAGACATTCAATTACATATTTAAGAAGGTTGATTTATTTAAATCTAAATAAAGGTATACAGCTAGAGTATATATTCAGAAATTCGTTTACTTAAAACCCAAACAAACTGCAGCTTAGCAACCTCTATTTAGACAATGCTATGTAATTTTTTAGTGCTAGAGTAACCTTTTTGCAGTAAATATTTTATTTTCTGTAAATATATTTATTATAATTAATCTCGTTACTTCTTTTATTGATTTTTTTATTATTTTTTATTTTATTTATATTATGTAGTACATACAAATGATATAAATTTTATTTCGTAATTAATAAATAAATTTTAATCAAACGATCTGTATTTGTTCGAAAAAAATAACAAAGCTTCATACTAACAATAAACCCTTAACAGGTAAAAGATGGTTAAAAGTACTCGTAAGTCTTATTAAACTGCAAGTTAGAGCTACCCCAAACGAAGTTAGTTGACTGTTGACCCCAGGTAAATAAATAGATAGCCGCTCGATTAGTAAATAATTATAATAAATCTATTATACAGTCGCGACCAACAAACAACAATATACAGGGTGTCCGCGATTTAAAACGTATTATTTTAACAGCAGACACATTTTAATATGCGCGACAAAAAACGCTTATAAACTATGTGCCTAATATGCATAGTTTTCGAAATATTTGCAATTGAAGTTTGATGGACGGAGAAATACCTGGCCGACTGTACGTGTAATACGAATTTGTTACGGGATTCACCGCTACGAATAAGTATACGTTAGTACATCTCGCGAAAAACACGTGCGCTGTGAAGACTACGAGATTCGGGAATTGTTAACCTTAACTTTAAAGGATGTGGTCGCGAAGACCGCAGATGATAGTGAATGTTGAAGATGCTCTTATACAAGCAGTACAAGAAAACTAGCGTATTTATTATTTTCATATCTGACAGAAAACAATTTTTTACTCAAGGTAAAATTACATTATAAATCCTTCTTTCATAATTAATAATGATGAGTAAACTTAGTTAATGTAGGAAGAAAATTAATATAAATATTCAAAATGCGAACAGATATTTCAAATTTTTATTTGTAATTTATTTTATAGCTTTATTTGTAAATGATATTAAATTTGCAAATGTTTCCAGTTACAAAGCATTCCTCAACGTACCTATTTAAAATAAGCTATTTGACAATTTATGGATTACGCTAACTTATCAAAAAAGAATAAAAACTTTTCATCCAATAATTGAACAGTTATTTATTTCATAAATGTCCGTAAGTTTAATATCATAAGCAAATAAAAATTAAAAATTTAAAATAACTATTTAAATCTTTAATATTTGTAAAATCTGATAATCTCCTATTGCTTTCTGCCTAAATTAGCTAAATTTGCTCATCATTTTTATTAAGTCAAAAGCAAAAATAAAAACAACAATCTAATAATTAATTATTCAGTAAATTTATAGCACAATAAACACATTGAGATACGTAATTTTAAAAATAATGTCTTACAATTATTTCTAGAAGAACATTTTTACACAGCTGATTTCATTCATCCATAGTAAAACAAACTGGTTAGAATTCAGTAATATGATATTAAATAAATAAACATAGTCTCTGTGGTGTACATACAACACATAATTGAATGTAGGTCATTACAGATCCGGATTTGTGATCAATATTTACGTGAAAACTGAAAATCTTTTTTTCAAGCTAGATTAAAATTTTAAAGAATTTTGGGTTCCCTAAGGGTCCGCTTACACATTCAATAATACTGCTTATATTAAGGACACTCTGTATATAAGAACAAGAAAAAGCGAGTTTTCAATTTTAATTTATAGGCATTTAGAAAAGCGTAAATTTCCCATTATAACTTGAAATTTGACATATAGATCCAAAATTGAATATTGAATATATTAGTTTATTACCGTTTGTCAAAATTTTGCCAAATGCGTTTAACTATTAAGCTAAGCTATACGGTGTTATCAACAATTATAAAACCTGAAAATTAATAGGTGAAAATATATTAACACAAAGTTTAATAAAAAAACCTCCTTAAAAATACATAAATTTAATAAATGGTCATGTTTACACTAAAACCGTTGAATTTAATTAACTTTTAAAGGAATGCATAATTAATGTGATTGAGTTGCTGTAATGGTAAACGGGAAAAGCAAAGCAGCAGATAATAATTGAGAAAATACATTACCTTTTAATTAGTCGCATGCTGAATACTATATGATTTTCATTAGCAAAATTGGGTTAACCGGAATAATTATTTAGGCGTAATTGTACTTCTGTGAATTTGGATATGGCGTCTCTAGCTCATAACTACGCAGGAAAATGATCAAACGAGAAGCACGGCAATAATCAAGAGCAATACACATTTAGAAGATAGAGGAAATCCCTTTTTGCACCACTAATAACTTAAGATGTCATTAAACAACATCTAATGAATTTTTAAATCAGCATAAAATAGTGTCTGCGCTTCCATATATTTTGAGCGGAAGTAATGCAAATCAAAAATATCGATTTTAGTCAAAGTCGGGACACACAATTAGTAGCAGTGCGCCATCTAGCGACACAGGATCAAAACAAATTGTTAATTATCAATTCCAAACAAAAAACAAATATCCAATATTAAATTTTAAAATGTGTAGTATTAAATAAGGAATTTGAGTTAAATTCAATGGTAAATTTAAATGAGAAGAATCTAAAGAGCACAATTCGTAACATTTTAATTCTATTGTTTATTTGTAAACTCATTTTGATGTACGAGGCTCGTCCAGAATATAAAGAACGTTTTCCTATAACTAAGAAAAAGCAAAATATACCATCACAAAACTTTATTTAGAACATCACAGCACCTTAATCTATTTTTCGATGTAATCGCCGCAGCTGTGAAGGCACTTGTATAGTGTAACCAGTTTTTCGATACCGATGTTATATTCTTCAGCCGCAAAAGATCGGAGCCATGATCTTACTACTTGTTTGAGGTCTTTGTCGTTGTCATACTGTTTTCCGCCTAAAAACTCCTTCAATTTTAGAAACAAATAGAAATCACTTGGTGCCAAGTTAGGGCTATAAGGAAGATTCCCGAAGGTTTCCTACTTAAGTCTTTGAAGTTCTTCCTGTGTTTGTGTACTGGTGTGAGGTTGACCAATGTCGTGGATCAAAACCACCTTTTGTTATGAATGGCGCGACGAAGGCGTTTCAAACTTACAATGTAGGCGGCTGAGTTTATTGTTTCACCTCTTGGCATGAACTCCAAGTGTATTAAACCCTTTGGGTCTCACAAAACCGTTGCCATCAATTTTCTGGTTATCAAATTTGGTTTTTCTTTTGTAGGTCTTGAGGGTGAGGTCGAGTGATGCCATTCCATAGATTGCCGCTTAGTTTCTGGTTTTTGTAAGAAACTCAAGTTTCATCTCCCGTTAAAATACGGTCGAGAAATTCGTCGCCATCGTTCTCGTATTGAGTCAAAAATTCAGTGGTTGCTCCCATTCATTTTGTTCTGTAGACATCCGTCAACATCTTAGGCACCCAACGAGCACAATTTATTTTGTAGCCCAGGTGCTCTGTCACTATTTCATGTAGCAGAGGTCATAAAATTTGTAAAAGGGATTTGTGTAATACGCTCAAAGTGAAACGCCGATTTTCCTGAACTTTTTCTTCAACTTTCACTTTCAATTCGTCAGTAATGTGTGATGGCCTTCCACTCCGTTCTTCATCGTGCACACTGGTTCTCCTTGGTTAAACATTATGCACCAATTCCGCACTGAAGACTCGTTTATTACATTTTCACCATAAACTCGCTTAATTTGCCTATAAAGTTCGATAGGTCGAAACCAAATGACACTACGCACTTCACATTTGGCGGGATTTTCTATTGGCATAGCCATTATGAATGATTACAAAACACACAAGCGTAACCTCACCGTAACGAAACTCAGATCACACTGAGGCGGGGGCCCGAGCTGCCTGGCGCATATTCAATCGCGGTGTTGGGGGATCGGCGCATCGTATGATGCGCTAACGTTCTTTACTTTCTGGACGATCCTCGTATCTTATTTATGCGTGTCTCAGACCTATCTGTAATTAAACAATAAGTTGAGCAATTAAACAATAAGTTGGTCGACTAAATAAATGTATAATTGTTATGGCATTTATTATATTGAGTGAATTGTTCCTGACATTTTTGACTCGTAATTGTAGTAGTGACAGTCACTGCTTAATTTTCAGAGATTAATAATAAACGCCTTCATCTAGTACTTAATATGGGAAGATAATGAAAGTATGATGCGTTTCAGAGCAAGCGCTTGCCAAATTCATTCTAAGTCTCTAGACTTTTAACTATAGACTATAACGTTAATTTAATTTAACTGGTATCAGCGGTTGAAAACATTCTAGTCCTTTGAGTTTCAAATATAGGTAATTGTTACATGGAAAGTTGAAAGAACCTCGACCCATGCTATGTCTGAGTTTTCGAATAACTGAACTTGTAGGTTATAACTGTTTTAGTTTATGCAAAATTTTAATATGTATACCCTACGCTTCAACATGTTCGTTTAATTATATCAATATGTTGATTGTATCGTTAATCCACCCTCAAGGGGGCATACTTAGCGAAGTGGATATTTATTCCAAGAAAATACTTTAGTCTTTGGAATTTAAGTATACAATACGGATGTAAGACGTTTTCATTATAGGTGACTTTGTAAATTATTATCACATTAATCTACTTTACTCATTTAGAAAATGAATAGTGACATATTCATTTAAAATCTACAGCGCAAATTGGCGGACCTTTCCCTTAATTAAATTTTAAAATTATGGCTATGATAAAGCATTAGGAGTAAAGCTGATTACAATATTAGAACATTTCCGGAATTTTGTACTGCACTAGTTATAAGAAAATGTATCTCCAAAAACTGTTTTCATGTTTTACAATGTTTTTTCAAATATCTTAAATTTTAATTATTTTTCTTGTACAGTCATCTGCGACTGCTTAAGCATGTATTTAATTTAACTGAAATGAGGTGATGGCAAATTTATTTTGCAGTTTCATATTACATATTATACATTATTAGGAATTTAAATTCTTGAAACTTTGTGTTCAAATGTCAAAACACTGCAAATAACTAAAATTATTTTATTTTGTAACTATGCGATGATATCGCGCAAGTTTATCTGTTGGTGCGTCTTCAAATAGCTATGGGAGTGCCATTTGCAACAGCAATAAATATACATACGTTGTTGTACATGCCATGTTCTGTAAAAATTGTTATCACTTAATGTTTATAATGTATATTTAAAGGTATTTTGTACTCGAAAGTGTTTATATATATATATATAAGTCAACTTTGTAAAACTCTTAAAAAAATATAATTTATTTATTAACGTTACAATATAACAATTACATGTATATTCTAATCTAAGTGCAACTATACTCTGAACTATTCTGAACTATATTCTGAACTAACTTAAAATGAATTAACAGCTCTATTTATAATGTAATATGTGCTTAGTTAACATAGATAACATATTGTCTATTCTGCGCTTTAACTGTCACATAACTTATATGTTATGTCAATATAGGGGATACTTAATTAAGTTACTTAGAGGTACTGTAAAACTGTTGTGCCTTTTGTAACCTTTGTAAATAAATATAAATTTCCTATCGTGTATTTTTTATGTGTAGAATAATAAATAACATTTGTAAACATAACGGTTTATCAATCATCCGAAAGCGGAATTAGGAAATAGCTTCTCAGTTTCTAAATTTAATTCAATAGACTGTTTATTATACAGGGTATCCCACTGCGGGATTTCGTTAAAAGGATATGGACAATTAATGGGAGTTGAAATTTAAGACTTTCCACAGATGGGTTTTAGGTCAGGCGGGGATAGCACCGATTATTTCTGCAAACTAATAAAACAAAATGTTCTATTCAAAAATTATTTCGATTATTTTTCTTCAAAATATTCGCCCTTAAACTCAATACATTTAGACATTCGATAAAACCAGTTATCATAAAGCATAAATTCCACTCTTCTTCAGCCACTTCAGATATAAGGTTTTGGAAGCTCTCCACTTCACCTATTGGGCTTGCAAATCGTACACCACGCATTTTATCCTTTAGTCTGTGGAATAAAAAGAAATCTGAAGGCGCCAGGTCCAGACTATATGCCGGATGATCTGGTAAATTTAATCCTGAAGCTTTCAAACATTCGTTTGTTTGACGTGTAGTGTGACTTGAAGCATTGTCGTGATGAAGGACAATCTCCGATCTATGGCGTCGCAAACGAGCCTTTTGAATAACATCTAGCAGACATACTGATATGTACCATTCTACGGTAATCATACGTTTATTTTCAAGCACGGCTGTTGTGATAGGTCCTGATTTTAAGAAGAAACTGGCTACCATTTTCTTTCCAACACTTCTAGATTTCTTCACTTTGACTGGATTATGTTCTATTGGAAACATCCATTGAGCCGACTGCCGTTTTGATTCCGGTTCAAATGCATATATCTAGCCTTCATCACCAGTAATGATGTTGCAAACAGCTTTCAACCCACCTCCATCATATTTCTTAAGCGTTTTTGTATACCATTCCACTCGGCTTTGTTTTTGTTCCTGTGTTAAATTATGCGGTATCCACCGACAACAGACTCTCCTCACACCAAAATGATAATGTAAAATCTTGTTTATTGCACTCATGCCAATACCCAAGCTGCTCCTAATAATCCTATACGTGACTGGATTGTCGTCTTAAATCATTCTTCGTACGGCGTCTATATTTGTTTTAGTAACGGCTGAGATTGGTTTTGAGCGAAAATCGGCACTAAGTGAAACCCTTTGAAATTTAAACACTCCTCTGAGAAGGAGCTTCATCACCAATGCAGTACGAAGTCTTGAAACGCTTTCTTTGTAGTTAATGGACTTTTAAAATCAGTAAATCAGGGCTTTAAAACCTTTTCTCGTTAAATTCATTTTTGTTTCAGACCACTCCCTTTGAAATTAGCTTGCAAAATAACTGTTGCAGTTATCAAAACTAAATTGTAACTGTAACAATGGAAAACAATAAACATTTGTTTTATGACATGTTTGACTCCTTTGATTCACTAGAAATATTAGTTTGCAGAAAGTATCGGTGCTACCCTCGTATAATTCAAAACAATATTGTAAAAATTTATACTATTTAATAAAAATATAATTTTTAAAAGTTCATTAAGATGTTTATACTTAGTGATATACATATACAGGGTTCCCACGACGAGATTTTGGTAAAAAGATATGGACTATTAATAGGAGTTGAAATTTAAGACTTTACACATAAGGGTTTTAGGTCAGGCGGAATCGAATTAAATAATTTTCAGATTTCAGCTACTTCCGTATATACCGGAAAAGGACATGAACTTCCCTATTTCAATTGGAACATAGTAATTTTTATTATTGATTTGTATTCCTGACCTAATTCTAAGGCGATTTTGTTTAAAAAATTGTCTATATCATTACGCATTTTTGAAATATTTCAATTTATTTATAAACATAAGCTTCTGCAGTGTTCCACAGGAAGCCAAATTTCTAATACGTGCAATAACTTAAGCAAACAAAATTTTATGTTCTTATTTGCCGAACTATGATACATCAAATGCCTTATTTGAAATTTTACAAATTTATACAGGGTGTTCGAAAAAAAATGACAAACATTATTGTTACGAAGTTGTTTGATTTATTACCGAGTTTGTTAAATCGGGGGTTGGTTGTTTAATTAACATGATTTGGCTGAGGTCTCGTAACTAACCGGAGTAGAATAAATACATTGGAAGAATCGGTTTAGGAGTTTATTAGATATAAATATAAAGCAGTTAATTCAGCATAAAAATAATAATGTATTTAAGACTTACATAATCTTGAACATGGCGTCTGGGACTCTTATGAATCGACTTGGCTTGTAATATGGAACTTGGAACTTGGAATTTGTTCATCTGTCCTCAGACGACATGTCACCTCTTTATATAGTCTTTTTCTAACCACCAAGCTACGTGCCGTTCAAGGATCACAAGGGTATTGCCTACGGCGCGTGTATAACCGCAACGTGGTTAATTAGCTAATTATTTTAGCAAGGTTTTCCCGGAAGGGTCTCTAATTTAGGAAACACAAACGCATTTAATGAATAAGTAAAATGATAAACTACCGGGTGTAATTACGAATCTATAAGTCCCCTGATGATAGGTTATCAATAATTACGTACACAATTAATTAGCATGTTCCTATTTGATAAAACGAATATATTAGAAATAATTTGGAATTTGGAAATATTTAAATAAAATAATATAAATATAAAAATGCCTTTCGTGACAATATCGTTCTATACCGGATAAATATTTAAGTCAACAGTATTTATGAACAATACGATCATAAATTTTATATATACCAAAATAAACCAAACTAAGTGTGTTATAATATACAGATGGGATAGCGACCCGCTCGTTCTCTTGGATAACTGCATTTCAATGATTTCTTTTGCCCATCAGATCAGGACAATTACTCGATATAAATTTAAAAGGTGTTTGTTATACAACTAAGTTAAAATAAGATTATTCGTTGTATATCAATTTTTCTATGGCCCACAACACTGGGTGAAATTATATTACTCCTAGTTAGAGAGCGGTTTAAATACGGCACCATTTTTTTCAACTCTGTCATTTTTATAAGGCAGGATTGTGCCAATGCCAAAATAAGACGCGTCCATGTGGATAAAGAAAGTATGAAAAGTCAGATTATTTTATGATTGGAGGACTAACTAAAGAGTGTTTAATTTTTTTAAATGCACAATTTTGTTCAAATCAACTTGAATTTTGTGTGTTGATCTCTAACGATCTTGCATGATCATCAAAAAATTAGGAATAAGTCATTGATATCAAGAAGAGATTCCATATTTGATGGATAACAAAGACCTTGCGTGGATCAGCTAACAAACCGTTAGAATTAACAACATATCCTATCTATTTCAATTCAGGTTTGCAGAAATGATATTTACTTTTACCTAGAATTAGTCAGTAATCTTTTCCCGTAACAAAGATAATTTAATTGAAAGTATTCGCAGTATACAACGAATAATTAACACTGTGTGTGTCCAGTTTTTAAGCACTACCAGTGATATACGTCATTACTGTTAGTGTACAATTAAAGCGTCAAGTCGTGAAAGTTTTTGTTAATTGTGTGTATAATTTATTTACTTGCTGTATATCCATAATAACGTATGTTGATGCATATGTATTTCATAATGTTGAATTTGTAAAATTTGACATTTTTAATACATAAACATATCTAAAGCCGCCATTATGGTTAGTCAAATTGGAACAAGGGCGCTTGCTGCGTGTATCTAGTTTATTTTCTTAGTGTGTATACATAATAATGTATGTATATTGCTGTATATTTCATAATGTTAAATTTGACTGCACAACATGCCAACGCCACCATTATGGTTGGACAATTAGGACACAAATTTACGTGTTTAGGGCGCTTCCTTAGTATTCTCTATTCTTTAAACTTACGGTACGCGCGTATGTCCTATTTTGAAGCATGCCCTGTGGCAGACGTCACCATTGTTAATACACAATTAAAGTGTTAAGTTGTGGGAGCTTTTGTTAATTGGGTGTGTAATTTACATTGAGATAGAATATAAGAGAGATGAGATGATAGCTATTTATGCTAGCAGAAAATGGCATCAGTAGGTGTGGCTTAAAATACTAACAATATGTCGTATTTAACAGAGCCACATTTAGGAAAATTTAATTGAAAATTATGATGAGCATTTATATATGAAGTAAGTTCTAAATGAGTTAGTAGATGTTATTTCGAGTATACAATGACAATGCTAAATAATCACTACACTCAAAATGTTTATTTTCAAAAGAAGTTATTTTACAGGTATACTTATGTTAATAAATTAAATAGTATCATAAAAATAAAAAAAAATCTCGAAGACGGCTCTATATATTGTTTACATTAACCTGTGAAATGTGATTCCGGTTAATTTCTTCTTAT
>JAHWXV010425463.1:0-13022 GCA_024586415.1 Phrixothrix hirtus
TCAATATCTTTTTCAACTCCTGGTTCCTGCGTTCGGTTACGTTTGCTCTGGGGTGGTAAGTCGCTGTTGTCCAGGTGGTGATTTTATTTTTCTGAGCCCAGTTGAGGAAACGGTTACTGATGAATTGGCTACCGTTATCCGACATGATTGTTCGTGGGTAACCGAAACGGGCGAAGATCTGATTTTCCAGAAAACGGATGACTTCCTGCGTCGGCGCCTGAGGCACTGCTTCGGCTTCCGTCCAGAGGCTTAATAGATCGGTGAAGACGATTATGGCGCCGCCAATCTGCTGCGACAGCAAGCCGCCCAGACGACCAGTGCCGCTCCAGCCGGGAACGACCTGCCGCCGCCACCCAGCGTCCCGACGCCCGGCCCCTTGACGCAGTAAGTACGCGTTTTTTTTTATTGAGAATCGTATGTTACTCCGTTTTTAAACATTTTTTTAAATGTATACTAGACACTTGATTCTCGTTATCGTGCCCAGTTAACTTGGAATCAAACCTAAGTTATCATTTTAGTTAGTTTTATCCCACGCTAGACATTTGATCTCAGTTATCGTGCTAGTTAACTTAGAATCAAACCTTAGTGATCATTTCAGTTCTTTATTTTAAACTTACACTAGACACTTGAGCTCAGTATCGTGCTAGTCACCTTAGACTAATTTGTTATTTACACTAGACACTTGAGCTTAGTATCGTGCTAGTTAGCGTAACAATCAAACATGAATTTGCCTTTCAGTAAAGCCAGTTAGGTATTAGACACATTAGCATAAAACTGTACATAATAGGCATAAAGAGTGCGCCCAAACTCCAGTCCAGCTCCCCCTTTTACAAAGAATTAGCTGGCTGTAGCCATAAACCACCCGAAGACCTACAAGAACGAGGTAGAGGGGACGTGGTCGTATATCGCTCGTGCGTAGTTTAAGGGGTAACCCCCTTGTAACATTTAAATTTCTTGTTTTGCAAATTTTCGGATTTAATATCCGAAAATTTGCAATCCTTGAGGAAGGGGTTTGACTATTGCCTCAATGCCCTCGGAGAAGGTGTTCGCGACCCATGTCACTGCTAAACCGACGCCAGCCGCCGCGAACACTTTAGTTGCGTCGAATGTAGGGGCGTGGCCTGCACGTGCACTCGCGTCGTGTACCTTTTGCGCACTTTTAGCGCTCGTCACCTTGGTGTCCCTTGGAGATGCCGACTTCGCCATCTTCGCCTAACTCACTCCCGGTACCCTAGCACTTACTGAAGTACCGGGAATTGCTTTTCTCGTACGCGGGAATCGCGGGCAGCCTCTGTAACTCGCGGTGTGCTGTTGATCGCAGTTAGCACACCTAGCGAGTGTCTATCTGGACTTCACGCACTGTCCAGAGAGGTGACTTTCACTACACTTCACGCACCGCAGCTCCGCGTAGCAGCTCCGGTGGCACTGGTTCATGCATCAGCGACGGCTCGGTGACTCGACGGTTAGTCGTAGTTGTAGAACCGCCCGTAACTGATAGATGGCCTTGCCCTCCGCCGTGTTTTCCAGCTCGAGAAAGGTAAGTGGCATCGGGGTTTTGTCTTTTCTCCGGCTCATCCTGCGCACGGAGATTACAGGGAAGTTGTTTCTGATCGGCTATGTCTTGTGGTAGCCCACTGAAGACTACCTTCAGCACTTTTGGATCTGTAGTCCGTGAGGTCCATCTCTCGTTGCATCTGATGACGATGGGCGATGCTCTTTCTGTCTTCTTGGGGACCTGGACGGGTTCCATGATGGCGGGAAGCTCTTCCATTTCCATTACTTCTGCTGCCGGAGTTGTTTGCAGCACTTGATAGCGGTTTGATTCATCGTGTTGGAGCAGCGCTACCTGCTTCGATGCCGGGCATTCGCTTGTTGCTTTCCTCGGCTTGCACTTACTCCTACTCTTGTCTCCAACGTTTTGGAAACCTTCGGCGCCGGTGTCGGAGTGAGTAGGTGTGGAGGTAGTCTGGAGACGCTTCCTCTTCCGAGGAGTACGCTTCGTTTTCGCTGATGAGCTGCGCGGATTGCGCAGCCTCCTCGGTGGGGGTGTTATATCTTGGTAGGGCGCTGCTGTCCGCTACGAAGTTGGTAGTCGCTGCGCTGGTTCTATCATTTTCGAGTTTTTATTTGAAACATTGTGGGCGAAACTAGGTATTCCGCCTCGTCGAATTTCCGCTCTTCTAGTTGAAATATTCTTGCTAAGACGTGGGCGTCCGTGGTCGTGACGTAGGTACACCGATGGCGCACTAGAATATCAGGAGTGTTGGCATTGCACCCGACCCACCGCTACAATATGTAGAAGGGGCCTAAGGTACAGCACAAGGGCGCATAGGAAGTGAATAAATGCAACTGACAACGAACACAACTGTACTCGATGACAGCTGCATGTGCCCTTGAACGCTATGCCTAGAGGAATATCTATATATATATATATATATCTACGCTTAATCACGTGATTACTCTCCCGATTTGAAGTTAAAATAAGCCCCTTCCATATACATCTTTTAATTACGCTTGCATAGATTGGTGTGTGAACGTAAAACAAAATGCTGACTAAAACGTTAAATATATTAATACTGATGTTAATGATCATTGAGTACTTGCATTGTTGGCCACAATTTTAATAAATTTTTAGAACTAAAGCTTATAAAAATGGTATTGTGCTTTTTTGAACTAATTCGTATTTAATACCACATATAATAACCCCGCGTGACTGTTGAAATCTTTTAGCTTTAGTGTACAAATATATTTTTTGTAAACATAAACATCCTAAAGTAGTTTTAGGGTTATGTTTATGCTGACATTGAAAAATATATTTTCTATTATTGCAGAAATTATATCAAATATAAAAGTCGTTTAAAGCACATATCTAACCTTTTTAGTTCAATATGTTAAGATGTTTGCACTGTCTTAGTGTTTTTGATTAAAATTAAATGCGATCATTATAAATGGCTATTTTTTGTATAAGAATACGAGTTTAGTAAATATATTCAGGTGTATTGATAATTATATCGTAAGTAATCATTTTAACAACGTTTTAAAAAACCTATAAATAGCTGTATTTTTTAAACTAATGAACAACTATCTATTGTTTAGTGGCCAAGTACTTTGCAGACGGAAACATCATAAAGTTTTATGGCTGCGTTTGTGCAGTCAACAAAATAGATTTCAGATACCTTTTTTAAATCGCTTCAAGTTTAATAAAAGTCATTTAGATGCATATCTAACCTTTCTAATTAATTATGTAACATGTTTGCATTCTGCCTTAGTGTATTTCATTAAAATTAAATGTAACCAGTTTAAATAACTATTTATGTATAAGAACACAAGTTTTGTGAATATATTGAGGTATAATGATAATTACACCATTAGCAATCTGTTAATAATGTTTTAAAAAACTTAAAAATGGCTGTATCTTTTAAACTACAAAAAACAAATATCTAACTATTATATTCCTAAAGCTAACCGCGATCATTTTAAGTATCTATTTGTTTACATATACGATTTATATATCGATGCTCATTGAGGATGAAGAACAATGGCAGCAAATAATAAATTTTTATTACAATTAAAGGTTAAAATACCTTTGTACTTATAAATAAAATCTTTAAACTCTAAATACATTTGACAAACTCGAATTTTCTACTACTGACCACCTTACGGTTTAAAATATCTATTTGTTTCATGTTTACATGCCGTATTATAAATCAATTCACCTGGTTATACATTTTAACGAACAATTCATTAACGTGGCGAAAAACGCACTATAGCTAAGTTCCTGCCGCTTTTTTTACATAAGAACCGTTACTTAAATAAATCAGATCGCTTTTTTTGTGCAAAAAAGCCGTTAACTTAATAATCCTAAACTTATAACGACCAAAAAACTCACAGCGTTTCTTATAAATAGATTTTTACCGGTCTGAAAACTATGGGGGTTCTGTAATATTTAAAAAAAGCAGCTGAAAGCTATGGGGCTTCTGCAACATTTAAAAGCATCGTCTGGGAGCGATGGGGATTCTGTAACATTTAAAACCATCATCTAAAATCCATGGTAATTCTGTACCACTTACTTTTTTCTGAAAGCTACAGGGATTCTGTAATACTAACCGTCGTAAAACTAGCTGTTGTCTGAAAACTGTGGGGATTCTGTAATAATGTCCATTTGAAAAGTCCCCACAGCTTAGCTACTAGTACAGCCGCCCTATTCCTCCTACTCGCAATAATTCGCCTAATTATTACATTAATAGTTATGAAACCAACAGACGTTATGAAAAAATATCGTCACGAATATAAATAATACGATTACCTACGAACCAACGACATCCCCAGGTGCACAATATTTTATGCACGATTTATACCCGACTTGTCACCAGACAATATAAAATCAATGACGTCTCTACAAAGTGTTATTACTGTAACCGATGATGATTCTATTTTGTCAAATATCTATAGTTAACACCTACTTTCGAACAATAAATATCTAATTGCGTAATAATCATTGTTTTACTTATTCAACGGTAAATAATTAATTACATAATAATGATAATTATCGAATATTACTTAGCTTATAATTATTGCAAAGCGTTCTTCAGTTGATTTTCTCTTTCTCATATTTGAAATATTACGTTGTACTCGTACACTGATTTGTAACACACTCAATAATAAATCAAATCTAATTCTGTTCATTTTAAAATAATTAAAAAATATTTTTTATCATATATTATTAACGAGTGATAAAGCAAATGAAATTGGCTCTCGTTTTTGTTTTCTATAATGGGATGTACCGAGTAGATTATATTTTGGCAATGTCTATTTCTACTACGCCGACGCATTAAAAGCCAGAAAAGTACTCCCTCCACTAAATCCATTTTGTTATTAGCTGGTACTAGCTCTCGTATAATATTTTATTATCATCAGATCACGCTTACCTGACTTCAATGAAGACCTCAAGCTACCACAAAATAGTGATTCGTTTGTTGTTGGCTTTACCAACAAATAACTACTTGAAAACTGCAAAATATTCACCATAAAATTGTTCGTGTCAGCTAAGCCTTATAAGGATACAGGTTTAATGAATCATGCGCGCAAAAGATCTTAAAAAATCCATCAACCCGGTCGCCGCCGCCGGGACATCGAGATAAAAGTTTGACCTTGACAGGTAGGTATTGTGAGTTACCTTTGCGTTGGTCGGTCTAAACTTTGTTTCGTATATTCTTATATATTATAATTGGATTATAGTAAAAATTCCGTTATTCAAAAACAGCGGAAATAAAATTATTTTTTAATAAATACTATAAGTTTTTGTATGACCTGTGATGAAACATTTTAATTCAAATTTTAATTCTTCAAATAAATCAGAAAAGCCCTTAGTGTAGGAGGATGAGCAATAATTTAACTAAAATGCTTCAAAAGTAATAACTCTATTTCAATAAAAGAAACTTACGCTTGTGTACATAAGAACGACACAATAAAACCATAAATGTATTATACTGCATGCGCATGGTCGAATTCGGTTCCCCCTCTCTTCTTATACGACTCCGTTTGGCGGGATATTCAATTTATTTAAAACCCTTACATTAGATAGATTAGAATTCTATAATTGAAGTTTGTTCAAACATATATTTAATTCAGCCTATAATTCCAGGAATGAAACATGCTATTAACCCGTGAATTAAACGTGATCTTATTTCCCCGTAGTCGATCGACACCGTGCAGCAAAAAGCCAATAAATTAGAAATGCTATGATTCAAACCAATCAAACAAACATTTAATGCACGATTTAATTATTTAATTCTACTAGTAAAACGCAATCAAACTGTAAACTAAGCTTCAGTTTTGTTCCGCTGATGCCGCGAATCAAACCGTCAACAAACATTAGAAATTCCGTTATTCATACCTATGAATCAAATAAACATTTAATTAAAATCCAGTTCCACGAATAAAATACAATCAAGCCGTGAATTAAAACACTATTCAATTCCGCTGACGTCGCGAATCAATACTTTTACCAATTTGATGTTTGGTACACGTGGACTTGAATCACTCTGTAGAGCCTAGCAGGTCGCCACAAAATCGCTGACACGGTGAATGCGTACTACTTTGGTGTGGAGTCCAATGCATGTGTATATAGTTCATCTTCGCTGGCTGTAAGGGAACAGTTCAGTTTGTGATTTGTCGTATGATCGCGCGTTGAGTTCTCATCGTGGGAGGCAAACGTTATGTATTTTATACAACTGACGGGTGTTAGTGTCTACAGGATTTACTTCATGCAAAAGGTAAATAATCCCGTTAGTTTAAAAATTGTTGCTGAATTAAACATATTCTTCTAATTTTTAGTGTTATTGTACAATCTCAAATTTAAAAATTAAAAAAATTCATAATTACTTTGCAATCACCGGTATTGCTAATAAAAAGGGCAAACTATTAACAGGATTTCTAAAGTAATGACATCTGTTGTAGGTTTTGAATATTATCTTCAGGTGCTGAGCCAAACTACGAATGACTGACCGGAATGCTGGACACTTGATCAAAAATTGTGTTTGCAAAATGATACTTGACTATACGCCTGGTAGAAAAGTGAAATTCTTGAATTTAAAAGGAGTATGGGAACGAAACTTTCTAAAGAATAGACCAATAATGAAATAAACTGTTCTAGCTTACCTCGAAAAAGATTTTTTACCGCAGAGAATTTTCTACACATAAAGTAAAAATATTTGCTGAAACAGACAAAATGAATCATGAGAATATTTTTAACATCCTTATCTCACGAAAAAATAACAACTGTAATAATGCATCGAACTGCTTATAAAGTAGTAAAGAAAAATCAATCATTCTATTATTTTGAAATTGAAAAATTTATATGTAAGAACTGGACTGTATTACGAATGTACTACGATTGTTAATCCTACAAGTAGCAAATGAGGAAAATTGTGAATAAAACAATTGTTCAATCTAATAATAAAATTTCATTAATAATTGATGAATCAACCACGCTAAGCAAAAAAAGCAACCCTCAAGGTATGTGATTGCTACTGTATCGAAAGTGTTGGAATGAATTCGCTAATAAATCTGTTTTTTGGACTTGAGGAACTATTTTGACATTCTTGAATGATGACAAATGATTATTTAAAAAATAAGTATCGTTAGTATGCGACGGTGTTGTTCTGATGTTAGGTTAAAAGTAAAAGTAGAGTGAAAAAATTACTATTGGGCGTTTTCCTTCTATTATAGTTTGTCCTTGTGCTTATCACTAACTAAAAATGTCAATAGCTGATGTTCACTAGAAAGCTTCAGGAATAAATATATCCAAATCAATAGTTCATAAACTTTACATCCTGTATCATGATTCAGCAAAGAATAAGAGAGTTGCATTTATGCATAGAATTACTGGAGGCTGTTCTGCTGAAAATAGGAAAAATTTTCGCTACCCGATAGGTGTTACCTTTTTGTGTCTAGCTTTATTTATGTGGAATTATGTTGAATCCCTTGTGTATCATTATGAAGAGGCAATTTAGAATTTATAACAAGAAATAAAAATGATAAATGCACTTATGATAGCTTGAAAAGAAAAATCACATTTACAATTTGGATCTACAGGAACGCAACATGAACATATACAAGGAAATTATCAAAATAAATTTACTGGTATAAGTTTGTGAAAAAACATTTTAGGTAATATTATAAGGTGCTGTTGTTGCTGTACGTGATTTTCACGTTTGCGGAGTTTTATTTCACGAAAAATATTCAAGAAACGATCTACCCATTGATCCAAGTACATTTTACACAAAAGTTGAAAGAAACAAGCGAAAAAAGATTGCTCGAGAGAGTTGGCGTATTGATTTCGCGTACTGATCCAAACATTGGTATGAAGATGTTAATATGCAACTTACATTTGGAAATGTGGAAATTAGAAACTTGGCATCAGACTGCTACTAAATTAAAGAGAAATAATTCGTTGCTTCCGTGAATACATTCTCGAAAAAAGATATATTTAGGAAAACTGTTGCATTGTTGCAAGTGGTACAGACTCTAAATACCATTACCATTTTTTAAGTGAATATGAATGTGGGTTTTCGTCGCCCCATTTTTGTTCGTAAAACTTGTCGAATCATTTTTGAGACTTTTTCAAAGTATGTTGATCTGTGGTAACTCACTGCACAAAATTTGACTATAGACACTAACATCGGGGAAAGGGTTTGAGAAGATTTTCGGACGAGAATTAGACAAAACTTTGGAATTTACTCTGAATATTTGCTTTAAATAGAATAGATAAAATTTATGTTAAGAACTTAATATACCGGGCATCCCAAAAGTATGGAATACACTATATATCTCAGTAAATATCGATTATACGGAAAATGTTTCAAATAACAGTTGTTTGACACTTAATTTTCCATCATATAGCGGTGCGTAATTGTAATTATATTTTAAAACAGAAGCTCAGCAGAAAACGATTCAGCTTTTTTAAATGATAAGATAGCCCCACATCCTACGCATTGGATAGGGATTTTGGTTTTATTTACAAGGATATAAAATATTAATATCCTTACAATGCTTAAAAATCTAGTCTCACCTGTTACCGATTTGTACAAAATAGTTGTATCTAAAAATTAAAATTATAATTAAACAGAAAATAAATATATATTTGTATATGAAAGTCATAACAGATGTTCAAAATATGCGCCATTCATAACTTGACAGTGATATATTGGTCGTTCAAATCTATTAACCGCATTTCCAATCATTTCAGCAGTGTTTGCTCTATCAGCCTATCTACGTATGCTTTGATAATCATACAGCCCCAAAGGAAGAAATCTAGGGGAGTTAGATCTTACAAATGATGTGGCAATTCCATAGTACCTCTTCGACCTGCCCATAGATTAACAAAAATGACGTTAAGAAACTGTCAAACTTTAAGTTCAAGGTGAGCAGGGAAATAAAAGAGCTAATGCAGAAACTAACTAAAAGCGTAAGATGTCCAGATAAACATCAGCCGTTAAACTGTTTTCAAAAAAATAATATCACAATATTTTGATTCCAATCATTCCAGTCAAAATATTGACTTTCTTCGGGTATTGAGTATGTCATTCTAAATTCCAATGAGGATTTCTTGAAGCCAAGTAGCGTATATTTTGTTGTTAACTGATCCATTCAAGCAAAAAGTTCCCTCATCAGTAAAGCAAATACATTTGTGAAAATTTGCATTGTCTCGAATCGACGTGTTAGTTCTTCGCAGAATTCTATTTGTCGTTCCAAATCATCTTCTTGTAATTCTTAAACGGTACTAGATTTGTACGCATGCCACTTCTCGTTGAACATTAACATGAACATCATGGTTTCGAGTAAATCGACGAATAGAAACGTATCGATTTTCTGCGAAACCTAGAATTACATTTTCACGTTCTTCATCACTTGTGACTGTGGATATACCCGTTTTTAATAAATTTTTCACCGATCCCATATCTGCAAATTTTCGTAAAATATTGCTTACCGTAGACTGAGAAATATTGTTGAACAACCCATACATCTCTGTTTGTGTTTTCCTTTTTACCTCATATGCTAAGCTTATTAAAATTTTAGTGCGCTGTTTTGCGATAACTCATCCATTTTAAATTTTATTACTGAAATAAATTGATTTTGCCCACAAAGACCTCTTCGCACATAAGTAATTTATCTGTAAGGTACCTTCAATTATTTCAACTACTGGAAGAGTACAAATCGGCAATGAATTGGTAGATTTTTAAGTATTACAGCTGCAAACAGTTTTTCGTGCTTTTCTCAAAAGTTTTATTATGTGGGGATATTAAAATTTTACATCGCCCAAAATAGAGTAAAAATCTACATCCAATACGTAGGTTGTAGGGGATTTCTTATTATTTAAAAAAATTGAAGTTGTGTGCTTCTGTTTTAAACACTAATTACAATTTCGTCTGCTAGGTGATAGAGAATTAAATATCAAACAACGTTTATTTGAAATATTTTTCCGTATTATGGATATTTAATGAGATTTATAGGATATTCCATAGTTTTAGGAAACCCGCTATAATTTTTCTGATTTTTGGCATCCTTTTTATTACAAAAGAAGCACTGATTCAGTGTATTAACACTTATTAAATACTTTAGAAAGATGTTGTAGAACAAGTTGGATTTGTAACATATTGATTACAAATACCAGTACTTACTAAATAACTTCGAAAGGCGGTCGGCTAGGATTAGTAGCGATATATAAACGGGCAATTAAATAATTCCATCTTAAGAAATAAAGAACACTAACTTTGGTTACTTCATATCAATAGTAACGAAATTATTGACTGATTTACGTAAGTAATCATCTGGTTAGTACCGCATTTGGTCTGGAGGACCACATGTTGGGGCGCTTTATGTAACGCTACTTCATTTGCGGGGGTATTATCTAGATTTCTTAACACGATCAACCGCTGCATTAATGACCATTTATCATAATGTAGAAACATTAACAATACAATTTGTTATTAGTTATATAGTGAAAATTCTACAAGGAATCATCCTGGTAGTTCTAATTACTCAACGTAAATGAGTCACAAGTTCTAGAATTTTCCCAGGCACTTTTACAGTCACAGTTTTCATATAAATAAGATCGATAGTTTAGCACTACAATTATCATCCAAATCTAATGATAGCGGTGAATAATCAGTGCTTTCTGTAAAGCAATCAATAAATATGTGTAGAATTGTAATTAATTATAGATTGAAGATAAGGAAGACAGTTGGAGTGAATTATCAAAGAGTTGTGAATTTAGTTACAATAATTTTAGCAAATAAGTCAAACATAATATAATTTTAAATGCTTATAAGAAAATGCCACGAAAATTTCATGCGACATATACGCTCTTTAATCTAATTGCTTTTACATTATACAGTAATTTACATAACTATACATGACGCAACAGTCTGTTGTTAACTCCTTATTTTCGATTAATTTTAAAAAGCATCCACTTATACTACATTACGATAATGTACAGAAACCATTTTCCTTTTTTTGAAGTAAGTAAATTACTGATTCTGAAAAAAATTGAAGTTGTATTGAATTCTAATGTATTGATAAACAATTCTTATTATTTTGTTATGACAACGATATTTTCATGGTAGAGCAACGGTTAGTATCAGTTTGACCGTGTTAGATTCATTTCTTGCTACACTCAAAAAGTAAGTACAATTTGCTATTGTTTTTACTAATTTATTTATGAGCATATCTTGTTGGCTATTTGACAACCTCAAAGAATCTAATATCGCAATTGCCTATGCTAAGTTTTAAAATATAAGATAGGAGCGTTTAGATACGTTTATAGTGTGTCCTTTTGCATCGAAAACGTTCACAACTAGGCTAAAGTAAAAATGCACAACGAACTAAGTGTACGGAGTTGCGAGTTTCTAGTGCAATTCTGAATTTAGCCTTAAGGTGGGTTTAGACGACTCGAATCTGACTCGCACATTAGACTCGCGAGGGAGCCTCGCATTTCGACTGCCTCGTCCTGACTGTTTACACTTTGCGAATTTTATGCGCGAAACAGGGCGAACTATCAGTTAGTGCGAGGCAGCTGTATAGTTGAGAGGTGAGTTAGGGAATCCGCGTTCATCTGCTGTAATTGGGTACAGCAACTTGCACCGTTTTACTGATTTCTTTCCACGCATCCTCTCTTGTGTTTCTAATATAATATTCTTTTGTTTTTGCGTTCCACAAAAATTCACAGTTTTTATATTTTTCAATTAATTGAAATATTTGACGCTGTTCAATTTTTATGCTCGAAAAAGACAGTTAACCGACTGGCGAGTGACTCGCCCTCAGGCATGATGCGCGATGCTAGCGAGGCTAGCCTCGAGTTTCTGATGCGTCGTCTAAATCCACCTTTAGATTCCAATATATTGAGGTAATCTGCAAAATTAATAACTGTAGTATCTGTTACTGTGAAATAAATGACAGTAATTAAAAGTAGAGTAAAGGCAATTATAATTTTGTGCAAAACTTTTATTCAATTCTTACTATATAATTATCATACTATTCTAATATTCTCGCTCTGGATATGGTATAAACACAAGGAGTGACATCTATTGAAAATTTCAGCTATTATGACATATTTAATAAA
This sequence comes from Phrixothrix hirtus, assembly GCA_024586415.1. NCBI lineage: Eukaryota > Metazoa > Arthropoda > Insecta > Coleoptera > Phengodidae > Phrixothrix > Phrixothrix hirtus. The sequence continues at coordinate 12,122 of JAHWXV010425463.1, forward strand.
ATGGAATTGTATTTACAAATTAATGACAATTCCAGTTAACAGTATAATAGTTATTGTTTTATTAAATTATAGAAAAGAATGATTTTCATAGAGAAAATGGAATTTTAATGTAAAAATTTTCGATGACATTGACATTTATAAAATGTTTATACCGGGTTTGCCATTTATAACTGTATTGGTATCCCTGAGAAATTGGCACCTTTAGTTGTTAATGTGACAGGTTTGTTTGTTTTTGTGGTTGAGGGATCGGGATGGGGAATTTCCCTTGACCCTCTTATTTCGCCATACTTACTAGAATTCTGCCAAATCCGCAGGAGTTCCTCCGCTAGTAGAGATTTTTAACGTGCCAAATATCACATTGTTACGGAGACTACTGTTTTACTTCCTTATCGGAGAAGAAGGCATGTTTTTTAAATTTTTCTCCACTGAAAAATTTACCGACCTTGATCGGGTTTGTACCCGCGACCCTTGGCTGTAGAGGATCTATTACTACCCTAAATCTAGTTCAAAGATGGCGTCGGATCTAATACCAACTTAAGTCTAGTTCCAAGATGGCGTTGAATCTGTTACCAACTTAAATCTAGTTCCAAGATGGCGTCGGATCTGTGCCCACCTAAATCTAATTCCAAGATGGCGTCGGATCTATTACCAACTTAAATGTAGTTCCAAAATGGCGGCGGAAGATTCAAATTTGAATTTTTCCGCCGTTTCTAACTTAGAAAAATTTTCCAAGATGATTTTTAGATTTAAATATGGCTATTAGAACGCAAATTCAAATTTCCCCGGGACGTTACTGGCGCGCCATCTATGAGTGTGACGACTAAGTTCATATTAAGGTTAGGTTTGCGACTTGACTACGCCCCATCTATGAGTGTGGTGACTAAGTTCATATTAAAGATTA
>JAHWXV010425476.1:0-10684 GCA_024586415.1 Phrixothrix hirtus
GCAAATGATGCTAAAATTGTAATTATCACCCCGAACTATCCGGTTTCTTCAGGCTTGGCCAGCTACCCTTTGTTAAGATACCGTTAATCCCTTGCCAGGCTCTCACTTTGCTAGAAGCAGCAATTCGTAGAAAAACACTCTTCAATTTAAAGGGTTAAGAATGAAAGGAAAATATTCCATGATTGCGGCATGTTTAAATATTATAAGTTACATAGAAACGAATTAAAAGAATTTCAAAAAAAATTAATATAATTATTACATTTTTACATACGCTGGGCCCTGATATTTTAAACACACTGTATATATATTGCTGTATAACGTCAATAAGCCACTTGGCACAACTTAAATGATTCTATGTCGGGCACCAAAATAGTTCTGGGTAATATCGGCTGACCAACGCGTGACCCTATAAGAATAAGAACTATAATTCGGGACCTTGCCTAAAGATTTTATAAAATATGATAAGTATTTATTAGTTATATAATAGCTCAAAAAGATAACAAGTTGTTTATTATTTTTACTAGATCATTTGTAACACAAAACCTTTAGCTCAAGAATGTGTGGGAGTTTATGGAGTTTGAAATAGTCACTAAACACTTGGCTCATAATAACGATTGTATCGCTGGGTGATATTAACACTTTTTTGAAATATTTCTGTTTTTAATAAATATAAAGTTAAATAAGTGATTTAAATAATATAAATGAAAGAAACAAATAAATAGAAATAAATCCAGTTGATTAGATCATAAATTTAAGTACTAAATGGTTACTATTATAAATTAACAAATTAATGGATAGGCACTTGAGATTGCTGGATGAACATTGAACATGAATTAATTAAAAAATAATTAAATTTTGAAAATATGATCACATTAGCAAGTTCCAAGTTGAATTAAATTAAACAAATGCAAACAGAAATGTCACAAATGAAATAAACAGATAAATAGCAAATCGAGTTAAATTTAAAATAATCGAATAACAATCCTGTTTATTTCATAAATGATTTAAATTTTTCAATGTAAATGAACAAAATTGTAAAATAAATAAAGTACAAATCAATCTTTGGCTCATTCAGTCCAACTCTGACTTTTATACATCCATTCTAAATTAATTTTTCCAGCCTCAAAATGTTATACCATTTCTGTAGCTTCTGTTTACTTATAACAAAAACGCTCGGGAAACTACGAAAATTGATTCCAAAACAAAACTCCAATTGTTTAAAAAAATCAGGTACGTGTTCATTATAGTAGGTAAATAAACAAATTATTAATTTGTTTCTGTTTCAGTGTAACACTATCAATAACAACAATGAGAATAAGTATGTTCCAAATAATTAACTTGTTGTCTTTACCCAAGTAATTAGTTACAGATCATTTCCAGAAAAACGAGAATATCACTCGTTACATGAGATGAACTCTTTGGAACATCTGATAACTTCTAATAAAATAATTATGTCACCTACCTTTAATTGTTTTAAATAAAATAAAGTCTCGCATCCACGTAAGCAAATTAAAACCACCAATCTTCTAAACAATTTTGTAGAATCTATTACTTTAATTTTACGTAGTACACGTAAATTAACTGATATCAAATAAATAATATATTAACAAATACACGACCAACGTAAATTACTTTACAAAACTATTCTCAAAATAAGTAAAAATCAAGACGAAAGTGCTTTTAAAAATGTCTTCCCATATTTCTAACTTTTCTAATCAAAATCTATAACAAAGGAAGTCCTGAATGTCACTTACTGAAATGTAAAGCAAAAACTAAGTTTAAAAGTAAGATTAGCTTCTAAATGAATTTAACATCTCCAAAAATAAGAATGTCGCGCTTCATTTTTAAAATAATATCGTCTCTAATTCTTTTAATAATAATCATACACTTAATTAAAGTCGATTAGATTAGATTAGAGGACACATCGAGATTTCACCTAGTGCGTACGTGTTTGTCTGTTAGTTCCTGTGTTCAAAAGATACTATAGTTTAGGCCCCTTCAGCTTGCTGCAGCAGGTCGGTTATAGTATCTCCGCCTGCGAATTGTGTCTCTACTGGATAGTATCTGTGGGTGTGCGAAAGTAAAAGTGCAATTCCATAAACTTTTAATGCAATGGATCGTCGATGAAGTCCCGCCAACGATATCTCCAATTGGTACAACCCGAAGATTTTCAACGTTGTGAAGGCTTCGAAATCCCTGCCCAAGTTCGATGCGGCTGCCACTGCAAAACAGTTGATAGTTGCGGAAGTGGAATATTCCTCCGAGGAAGCAAAGCCGACCGCAGTTCGCGACGCCAAGCGAGAAAGTGATGCCGGCGGCTTCACACAGGTGAAGCAGAAGAAGCAAGCTAAGAAAACAATTAAATCGCCTGCAGCCCCGATAGAGACCACAAACAATTTCGAGCTCTTAAACAACTCAGTACCGCCACCGCAAGGCACGGAAATCGCACCTAAAGATGCGATACCGCCTATTATTCTCCGATCAAAGGGGAAGTGGCCTGCGATCGACGTTATACTTTGAGCTCGTGGCATAGCAGTTGACAGGACACGAAACGTGGCGTCGGGAATCGAGATCGACCCGGCCACGCCTAGTGGCATCAAGATATTCCCTCAAATCCGTTAATGGCTTACCATACTTTCAGCTTCCCCCATGACAAAACATTACGGGTTGTCATAAAGGGAATTTCACATGAAATTCCAAATGAGGCCATCTTAGAAGACCTCAAACAAAAGGTGCTACCTGCGTTATCTGTTTGCCGGTTGCGTAGGGGCACAAATAAGGTTCTATTGCCTCTAAACTATGCGAAATTTGCGAACACCTTCGAGGGGAAGAAGATCTACCAAGTGAAGACAGTGCTCCACCTGGAGGTGGGTATAGAAGCTCCACGCAAGAACTCAGTGCGACCGGTGCCAGCGGTTCGGCCACAGCCAAAGATTCTGTAATGTGAAGCCCGCGTGCGTTAAGTGCGGGAGTGTACACTTAAACGGCGAGTGCGAAAAGCCGAAAATGTCACCAGCAACGTATGGTAACTGCGCTGGAGCTCGCACTACCAGCTACAAGGGGTGCCCAGATACCTCAAGATAGCGAAGGCAACACACACACCGCGAATGAGCGTGTCCTACATGGATTCAGCTAAATCCCCGCCCAAAACTCAACCGCGAAGTGTTAAAATGAACCGCGATGTCCAGGAAAGGGGAGGAGCCTCCTTCCCGGACCTGGGCATAAATATCATCACGAAAATCGTCAACATTATCGTCGAAGCCACGAAAGAAACAGCCACCTTCGCAGAAGGGGTGCAACAAATCCTCCAGTGCTCGCAGAACATTTTTAAATTAACCGGGCACCTAAATTCCCAGAAGGGAAGCCGCAAGGCGGCAAACAAAATCCAATCACGACAAAAAACAGTCAGGACCAAGGTGGTTAAAGTTTGAACAACTAGCCCAAGAGGTTAATCATTTTAGATTAGAGTATTAATTTTAGTCGAAAGAAAACTATATTCCTAATTAAAAATATATCGGTTACGTCCTTTAATATTTATAATTGCTCTTTGTTTAAATAGTAAAAGATAAATATGATCTAAGTTACTATCTAAAAGTGATAATAGGACCAAATCACAATGTTTACGTAACTTAATCACCAGTCATGGAGGGTGACAAAGGAGAAAACTACCCTAAATTAATATAAAAGGAATTAATTAATTAGTAGATTATTTTAACAAGTAATTAAGATTTAAGTCTCAGAACAGCGGAAGCGCGACCACCTTCATATTTAATCAATGAAACATCCGCTATGAACTTAATCTGGGGTAAGTTTTTCACAAAAGTGGGTAATTTTCTAACTTGCACCTAAAGTTTTTTTGTTCAAGATAACCATTGACCCAAGTACTGCCACCTAGACTACAACCATTTAGAAGAAAGAATTGAAATTTGTTACGCATTATTTAGAAAAACACGAAAATTTTAAAAACTACGTTTGATAACTAAGGGCTAAATAAATTAATGTATCCTTTTTATTTAACTACTACAAGGGTGTACAAACATATACAGCAATTTTAATTAATAAAACATACTTTTAAGGGATTTTTATGACAAAATTATTACGTGTAGTTTGGGTTGTCTAAAAAGTAACCTCATAGTGTTCTCAACAATCAATTGCATTTCTGTCTTACAGTTCAACTTTGGCCCGATTCCACTGAGTAAAACTACCAATGCAAACTTTTGCGACTGATACAACCTAAAGTATCGTTACAAGGGCTTACACTTCATACCAGACTAGTTCGTGGAGCAAACAGAGAACCTGCTGATGATGCTTTTGTTAAATATATGGATAATAAAGAACTTTTCGCACAAGATCGTTATTGGCGTTGAAAGGCGGATTTCTGAAGATAAACCTAAAAGACTAAATAATGGCGAACCTTCGTTGTCGACTGAGAAACCCAATATTTACTTACTAAGTTTAATTCCCTATTTAATGTAATATGAAGCGCGTTCATGTGAGCAATACAATACATGGAATGCGGCAAGTCATGTTGCAGTACGATAACGCTCGGTTGCATCTCGGACGGATTGAGTTGGGAAATCTTTCCTCGTGCGGCTAATTCAGAGGACCTAAACCCTTTGGATTGTTACCTGTTGCGATCGCTCTTATACCACCTGGCATATATACATTTTTGAAAGTACACCGACGACTTTATCGATCGAAGTTCCCATTTGTTTATTGCAAGGGAATTCGTCCGCTTCCCAATAGACGGAGCAAAGCGTTACTATGTTTATAAGTTTTTCGTAAATAAATGCAGTTTCTTAAAAAAAGGTGCCGAATTAGTTTGAGCACTTGTAAAAATTTAACTTTCTAATTTGACCAGTTTAATAATGAAATTAGTGTTAGAAATATTTTACTATACTTAAAAAGTGACCATAACATATTTGCTGCTTCTTCAACGTAACGAATGTGAAAAAGCAACTTTTTATTAATGAATTTTCCATTTTAATGAAACAAAAAAAGTGTACTGTCTTTTTTCTATTTTATTGTTGTATGCGTGTGAAAGTTGGTTATAATCCACGATCTAAACTATTCTATCTTTAACTATAAACATCGACCCATATAGCACCATTAGTCTAGCACGATGAAACCTTAATGTTCTAAGTTGTATCTGCAACGATTTCCTTCAATCTGCAATCTACTTTAGCACTAAATTAATGAGCTTGTTTTTATCTGTAACTTCATTAACGTGGAGCCTACATAAAATTTTACGTAAAGCTTCGAGAGAAAAAATTCAGTATTCCTTTTTATTTTTGCGATTAAGTAAAAGCATAAAGTCCTCCTTTACGCTTAACGCATAAATACTGCACATAACAAATGAGACAATAAAAATTCTTAGATTAAAAATATTTTACTATGAGCTGTAAATCGTAAAAACGCTGTAGTATCCATAAAAAGTCTTCAAAATAAATTTAAGTAGGAAATTGTATGTTTAATATTAAAAAGATATAAACACGTTTCAAAGCCAAGGCTTATGATATTTTGAAGAATATAGCCTTAGTATTACTATGGTAATTTTTTCACGCAAAAATAACGTATTCTCAAGAATAGTGCTTTTATATTAATAAAATATTGTCTTTGTAAAGTTCCTAATTTGTAAATAGTGAAGCAAATTGCAAAGCACAAAATTGAATTTATAGGATATAAATTTTTAAATCCTAAAAATGCCTATAATAACGAAGCGGATTCAGTTGGTTGATCGTTGTATAAATGATGATTGCATATAGGGATTTTTCGCATTCGTATATAGCGAGATTTATATTTTAGAAGCTATATTTTTCAAGATCATTTCGAGCTAAGCAACTATTTAGAAAGCGGTCCTTTAAAATACAAGGGACGCTGAAATTTAACTAAATGTTAATATATTGTCATTGAAGTTCAAATGTAGTGAGTCCCATCTACATAAGTAGGATTAGTCAAATTTATGTAAAACATACTTAGTCTTAGTACATTTCAGGTTCGCCTCTCTATAAGTAAATAGGGCTTACATTGATGCGGTAAAGCAAAATGTTTAAACTTCAAGCAAATTACATTAATTTCCTTTTTAGTAACAACGTTTTACTATAATATACTTTTACAATTTTAAATTATTAGCTAAGGTAACAAGATTCGGGTATAACAAAATTGATTGCAAATATCTGTTGTTACATTCAGACAGCTGAAATTGAAGCGGGAAATCAACAAAAACTAGATAAACCCGTCTAAATCCGATTTATCTCCGTCTTCTTAACAGGCGACTGACAAAAAAAATCGGGATAGAAAGCGCTCCAAGAATTATATTTGTAAATTTTCTCAGTGGGTTATTATGTGGGAAAGATACGAAATGTCGATCAATCTAATTCAATTCGCACAAAAGTTTGTTTTTTCCTACAGGATCATACGCTACCCATAATTGTTATTAGGCCTTCATTTGTAACAATATGCATTTGCGAACTAATTAAACCTAAATAAATTCCAAAAATAGAATAGTATAAGGGTCAATATTTAATATCTGGAAACATAACACGTATTAACAAAATTCTAATTGAAAATTTTAGAAATATATATCACTAGATATTAACTAACAGTAAACAGTAAACGTTTTCAAATAGCACTTTAACTATTAAGATTAGTATCGATATGTTTGCAAATCGAACAATTCTTACATTTTTATACAAGGTGATTTTAAAATCCACCGACAAATTTGAACATGACTTTAGAGGCCAACTACGTCTATTAACAAGAACTATTTAAGAACTGCCGGAAAATGTGTATACAAATTAATATGTCTAGACGAGATTCCAAGTTCATTTACATGTCGGTGAGGAAATAACATGTTGTTCAAATATATCAAATGACTGCTGTATTGTTTATTTGTGTAAAACTAACCTATCTCAATACACAATAACCTTTATTGCTTCGTATTTTATGGAGACAAAAATTGAATATTTATTTAAATACATTCAATTATACCATATTAAAACTTTTAGTACCATAATTTTGATTATTTACATTTCGGACCATTTTAATTTCTAAAATTCTTAAAATTGTAGAGGATTTTTTATTGTTATAACATATTCTCTATTTTGCGTGTACAATTCTAAATTGCACTGAGTGTAGGTCTTATAAACACAAAATCAAAGCAATGAACTGGTATTTCTTTTATTTATAGCATTTTAAAATCAAAGAATATTTTCCTTGGTCGTTTTCAACTTGCAATTTAAGATAAGCTATTGATTTTATGAAGAACTTACCGCGGATATTAGTTAATCTACCCATTATTACACAAACATGATGTTCAACTGAGAGCGAAGTGTAATTAAATTAATAAACACACAAAACTAAAAATTATTACACTTCGGTAACGAAAAATATAGCACTACTGTTCAAAAGCGTGTGACAAGATACAAAAATCCTAATCATTTAATATTCAATATTTATAACTGAATGCAAAGCTACAAATGAAATTAAAACATGTCAAGTTTTGTTGGAGTCCCGCGCCAATATTTGAATTTACCGCATTGCGTTTACGCTAAATGCGTGGTTGTTAGGACTAAGAAAATAAATAGAGTCGGTCGAAACATAAATCAGAGACGAGCTTTTTTCTCGGTGACGAGAAAACAAAAAAATAGAGTAACAGTTGTACGCGATTTTCACTCTTGTGGATTACGAATGTGAATAATTTGTAATAACTCGTCGTGAGACCACCGCGATGTGGCACTAAAACACGTGTAGGTCGTACGTGATAGAAATCGGTCGTGTGTGAGTGACTTTTGAAGTTCCCGGGGTCAGTGCAAGGTTTCCGCGGGGGTAAGTGTGGCGGAATCCCGGTCCCTGAGGAGCTAAATAGTGGGTTGTGGGGGAACTACCTGTCTTTTTCCACCCCGTCCGCAGCTTCATAGGACGTGTGGGTCCACCAGCGAACGCAGGAACGTATGGGGTTCACGGTCGACGACTATGGCGCTTTTGAGTAAACGAGTAGCCCTGTAACGCGTTGACCAAAACAAGGGTACTTATTATTACATTCTTTGCTTCAATATTAGTTGCCTGTAAGGGCGTATTGGGTATATTAACGTGAATCGGCGGGAATCTGGTATAATTCATAGTCCCGGCTGCCGAATGTAGTAGAGCCCAGATTAAACCATTCCCGCTTTGAGGGGAGCTTGTCAGAACATAATTCCTGTCCGAACTATTGTTGCACACCTTTATTTACTGAGAATATAATTTTTAAATAATAAGTTCATGTTAGAGTAGATTTGTCAGTCTTCCCCGTAACTCTTGAATTAGGCCGCATTCAAGAGCCGAGACGCTTATTTGTAACACTGCGTATCCTTTTGTTGTTTTTTGTGTATGATGAATAAGCCATTTCTTTAAATAAAGATAAATAGTTATTCCCCAATTTGACTTTCGTTTTAAACTTAGAATAAGTGAAATGTGTTTATTAAGGTGCCCCGCTTTAGCCACGGTCTTAATTTATACTGATATTTGGGGCCTAGGTAAGAGGCAAGTCAATGACAACATTTTTATAGGCCGCGGAACCGTTTTTCCCTATTCCAAAGGTCAGTTAGATTCATTATACGGCCAATAAGGAGCAGTGGCACCCCCCAAACTTCAAACCTTTTGTACGTAATTCCATATTTTTTTGAGCGTCGACATGCTGGTGAAATCTTTCACGGACCCCCCTGCTATGAGAAGCTAGCGGAACACCAGCATCGTCGTCGAGCGTAACGCCAGCGCGCTTGTGACAAACCCCCCATTTATTTATTTTACTGTTTTAGAATAGCGTAACAAAACTATCATGTGTTTATAGTTTATTCACTTAAAATTGTATGTTCAGTTGTTCACTATTGCAGTAACTTTAAAATAATTCTGTCGCTTTATTTTGAAAACGTATTTTGTCTAAACAAAGATTTTCTTCTTTTTAAACTTTTTAAACCCCATTACGGTATAAAATGGAATCCTTCGTAATCTATTTAGAAATAGGGAGACTTATATTTAATAAAGAACATAGTGACTAATAAGGCCAAAATTAATATTTTCCTTGAACAAATGAATGTAGGGTAAATAATAAAAATTGAGAAAAATGAATTGACGCAAACAAACATCAAACATTTGTTTATTGAGAAATACCCCTGGGAGGAAGCAAAGTGTTTTACGTAGTAGAGTTTTCAATAAACAGAATACCCAAAGAAGACTAAAATTCAAAAATAATCCTTAATAAGTCCTAGTAAAACAGTTTACCTCTTGAAAATGTCAGGCGTAAATCACAATCAAAACTTAAACCCACTAAGCACCTTGAGAAAAGTGGAAAATCCATCCAAGTTGTGACTTTACGGTTTTCTTTAATTACGTCGCGGGGAAAAATTATTTATATTTTCGTTTTCCAGGCAGTAGTTGTGAGACCAAGTTCTTCCTTTACAGGACTCTTTTGAAACAACACTTTGTTGGTCATACCTAGCTAAATTAGTTGATAAATAATAAGGCAATAAACCTTCATAAATTATATATTACAAAAACCTTCTGGGTGATTAATTACAAACTAAAATTATATACCAAATGAGAGGTTCAAAATAGTTATGTACAAAATAATAACGTAAGATTCAAAACAATTATGTAAGTGTTCTGTAATACTAAAACAAATATGTACAAAGTGAACTAAACGAAATGGTCGTTTTTGCGTCTACAATAATGGCAATTAAATATTGAGTTTTAATTCGTAAAGCTCAATCAATGAATCTATTTAATTATCGTTGATGGCAATCGGTTTGTTTCGGCTAGTGTTAATGATGATACTATTGAATTAGTATCAATGAAATTAATTAATTAGCACTTCTCATGTAAAGTCTTTCGACCAACGGTAATTAATTTCTATAGCCCTTAAACAAATGCTAGAATGCTTTTGGAAGTTGTCTAATAACGGATCTCGTATCAATGCTTCTCACATCGATACATATACGATTTTTAAGAATCAACCTAAAGGATTTTATGCGCTTCTGTCGCATATACCTTTTGCAGTCTGTATGCCATGTAACGTCGGCTTTTATGACACGAGCAACGAAAGGTGGTGTTTACGAGCTCTTTATGTGGGTCTATCGGATGCCTTTGACGAGTCATACGTTCAACTGCGGCGACGAAATTTAGACGGGCCTCGCACAATGTATGATGGAAATTTTCAGGATACTTCTGTTACCTTATAGCCCAAGCAACTGTTTAGCTGAAGGATCATGCCTAACCTTCGGCGAGGATACCCGTTGCCCAAGCAACAAAGCAAATCGAAGATTGATTTATTAGACGAGTCCCATTATGAGTGTGCAGCTCGATGTTTACGGCACCGCAGTCAAAATCTGAGTGTGCAGGCTTAGAAATTGAAGTCCCCGTCTTCGTGGTCAGAATCGTAGTTCTCAACTTCGCGGTTGAAGTCGAAGTATATCCTAAGCGTTTTTGCGTCGCTCTTTATATACTAGTTTAGCACGCGGTTTCTTTATTCCACTAGCGTAACTTATTTACTATATCATTCTTGCGCTTTGCGATAACTTCTTGTAACACGTTAACACTTAAAATGGTAATATCTTATTTGATATATACAATTACTTAACTTATTTTAACTAAATACATTATTTGTAGTTTGTCTAATTCTAATTAGGCAAGCTACTGGATTTACAAACAT
>JAHWXV010425508.1:0-12391 GCA_024586415.1 Phrixothrix hirtus
GGCTGACGTTTCGGGATCATAATTTATCCCTTCATCTGAGCATGAACATAAAAGAAGGAGATGCCTTAAATATAACTAAATTATACAAAAATAGATTATAATATAATCTATATATATATATATATATATATGTGTGTTGGCTCGACAAGTCGTAGCTTTTAGTAGCCAGCCAGATAACATGACTAGTGCATGAAAGTGTTTCTGTTAACGAAAATACAGGATCACACGGTCATAAAATTTTTAACAAAAGATGATACGCCTAAGCAAATTAAACAACATTTAGACAGTGTTTATGGTAATTTATCTCCTTCATATTCCACTGTAAAAAAGTGGGTAAAGTGTTTCCATTTGATGCAAAAATCTCTTGAAGATGATGAGCTAATTGAAGTGATAATGCCTCTAAAAATTTCAATTATTGTAGAAATAGTATTAGAAGATCGCCATTTAAAAGTAAAGGAATAAGAGTAGAATAGAATATAATAGTAAAATATTTATTATATAATAGTAATAAGTATTACAATTATTACACAAAAGATAACATTTGCAGCAGGGCATTCTTCTATATTACCTGATACATGAAATTATCCCATTTACTAACTTATACTAAAGTAAATAATCTATAATTAAAATATATGATTATTCACAGCACCATTTGTTGGATCAGATAAGATTTACCTTCTTGTTTAAAAGCCAGAAGTGAATAACTTATTACAAGGTTATAGATGTGAGAATTTAAGAATACAGCAATTAAGGTAGAAACATACATAATCGGGCCATGTCAGGACCGGAGGATGGCTGTCACACCGTGATAAAGTTGCACAATGAGATTAAATGGGAGCGTTCACACATAACCGTGCCGTGACCGTGTGCCATCTCCAGGTCATGTCAGGATCGTGCGAGAATAGTTTCGTTTACTTTTTGACGGTGACGGTCCATGCACAACTACAGATGAAAGCATGTTTTAGAATTTGTACTTTATAATATTTATATTTATATATTTTTTCAAAGGAATTATTTAAGGTAAATTATTTTCCAATATAAATTAATTACATTATATATTTTTTATAGATGCTCACATTGGAGATATTTCATTACTTCATAAAAATCATTTAAAAATAATGATATCTGATTTCCTTCAATTATTTTATATTTTGACATTTCTACTTTATAATAGAAATAGTTTGTTGTATTTAATCTAATAAATTAATAGGTCTTCGCCCAAATTTATATTTTATTTTATTAAATTTACAATTGTTTCGGTAATTTAACTTTTTTTTAAAAAGTAATACCATCATCAGAATGAACATAAAAATTAAAATTATTTCATCTTACAAATATAATACTATGATAAATATAAAATGAACAATAACGATGTAAAAATTAATGAGAAAATTTTGAAAAAAAAAATAAAATTTTAATTTTATTTTCATTCTGATGATGGTATTACTTTTTAAAAAAGTTAAATTACCGAAACAATTGTAAATTTAATAAAATAAAATATAAATTTAGGTGAAGACCTATTAATTTATTAGATTAGATATGAATACGCCCAATTTCTCATTATATTATTTAGTTGTTGTATTAATTAATATCTTCAAACAATTATGAATATGGCAAAAGTCAAAACGACAATTAATTATAAATAACTTTATATAAAAGCAAAGATGTTTATAAAGGAAGTAAATATCTAAGAGCAAATATTTTACATTACTATAATAAATAGCTAAAAGGAAACAAACTCTAATTTAAAACAAGATTATATTGTTTAATGGAGTTAACTAACACAAATTTGATCTTTTTATGTGGGACAATCGACTGTGCAAGGCCGAGACACGAATCAGCTCCGGATATGTGTGGTTTCTAGATCACCGGACCAAGGCAGGGCCATGTGACGGCCGTCCTGACACGCCCTGGTAATGTGTGTTTCTACCTTTAGGAAGCTAAATGAATACCTAAATTTTACTGTACAGTGAGCAGTGATGTCTATCATTTCTGAAACAAGTATTTACCAAATTCTCCATGGCCATTTGGGTTTGAATAAGGTTAGTGCAAAATGAGTACCATGTCTTCTTTCTGCTTTCCAATGTCAACGTCGAGTCGAATGTGTATGCTTGTTTTTAAACATGCATGGGGATGACCCAAAACCAATATTGGAGTCCATTGTCACAGGAGAAGAAACAGTGGTTCTATTTTATAATCTTCTATTCAAAAGGGAATCGATAGAATGGTAGTGGCCTGATGAAACTTGTCCCAGAAAGACAAAAGTCATTCAAACAATGAAAAAGGTAATGGCCACAATATTCTGAGATTGTGAGGGTATTTTACTCATTGACTTTAAAGAGCGCAATACAATTGTTAATAGCACAACAGCACCTGTCTACCCATATCATAAACTGCCATCCACGAATGCAGCGTTCAAGAATTGGAACATGCACCATATAGTTCAAACATGGCTCTTAGTGATTATTATTTCTTTTCTTTCGTTTTCAGGTGCAAGCAGCTATAATAAAACATTTTGAAGAAAAAACTTTAGAGTCCTTATTTCCTCCAGCATAATTATCTACACATGATTTAAGTTCAAAGTGAAACTATCACTGTTGGACATGCACTTCGATCCACAATCATAATGAAAATGTCCTCCAGAAATATCCGGCCCTATGCACATAGAAAACCAACTCAATATGGTTAACCAAAAATGCACAACAATAATGAGAACAACATAATATGCCTTCTTTAATAATTAAAGAATTAAAACCATTACTACAAAATACTCTGATAAATAATTACACGTAAATCATTTCAATAGATGCCTCATACAAAAACAAAATTAAATCTTCAAACTAAAATGACATATTCATATTCAACATTGCTGCCACCACAACATATACCTTCCTAGATCTTGAAACTTATGTACACAGGCAAAGCAAAATAAATAGCAAAGTGTCTTAAATAAGATAAGAAAACAAACCTATAATTAAACAAAATGATCCTCTAATAATCTAAACATAGACTGGTAGGTACAAATAAAGGGTACGGCTAACCAAGCTATAATACTTTCAAAATGTCTATTTCAAGCAAGTTTCAAATCAAAAGTGAAACGGGATGCATTAATCTGTTTAGATTTTTCTTATAACTATTCAGCAAGAATTCTTTATTAATTATATTTACAGTATTGACATCTTTTTCTTTTAGCATTGTTTTTGTATTTAACTAATAGATTTTGATTGACGATAACTTGGTTTCATATAGGAATTAGATTTAAAAACGAAATATCTCATAAAAATTTTCATTATTAATTGGTAATTCCATTACACAAAGTAAATTAATTACGAAGAACGAATCTACACTGATGTTTTTACAAAAACTAAAAACGTCATGATTGCCGATGCTCTATTGGCTTTAATGAATTTAAATCAACCAAATTTCAATTTATTTTACTTTTGCTCAAACATTTATAATAATTTTAATCAATTTCATTATGATACATTATTTAAAATTACCATATTAATATTTATTAGATATTTTTTTCTTTCTAATGCAATTATTTGTTAATTAAAACTGTAAGTGGACAGTTATTTTTGCATGTAAAAACCTAAACTTAATCTTAAAGTTAAGGCTATTGTGAAATGCTTCTAGTAAGAGCTTTTGCACTATTTTAATTAACTTCCCTTACCAGTAACATTCTGTATACAAGTACATACATCTATTTTTGATAACCTTTATTCTATTTCATATATTTGTTCAAGTTGCTTTGATTATACTTGGAATTAGTTCCATTTGATTTCTATTTTTAGGCTTCATCTTTTATTTATCAATTTATTAACATGATTATATTTTTCAACTTTAAAATGTATTATATTTAATTTGAATTACACTACCGTAGTATAACTACACTAACACCACCTTTTGGTATAATTACCAAGATTCTGTTTATTATTACTTATACATTATTTGTTATTTCTTGTGTTGAATATCAGTAAAATAATTTATCTGCTTTTCAGTTTGTTTTATTTATTGCAGCGATGTCCGGAATATAAGAGGCATTATTAAACACGTGAACATCCTTAGGGAACACATCTGTATACCCTATGCATTTATATGAGAGTAATAAGTGTGTGGCCTGGAAGACTCAAATCACTCACTTCCTTGGAATTTGAAATTTCGCTTACCAAAAGGCTCAAAATAATTATTACTGTATACTCTACTACTATTTGGTTTGCCAAAAACAAATAAGCTATATTATTTTTATTATATATAAATTCCTGTTTATAAGTAGTAAAACAGCTTGAAATATTAATTTCATGGACGTGTGTGGGTTTCCCTTATTTCTGTATTGTAAGAAAATAGTAAATGCTTTGGAATTCTGTTTATTAGAAAGAAACTTAACACATTCTATCAAGAAAATTCATAAATAGCAACAAGATCTGTAGAACTATGGTTTTTAGCACAACGATCTATATGATTATCATTATTATAAAAACCATACCTAGTAAAATAGGTTTTACTTACTGTGAGCAGTAGAGGTACTAAGTAAATCTTGATTACTAATATCCTTATCAGTTGTGTGTTGTAGTTTACTACATTTTTGTAAAGGAAATTCATGTGATGAAGTATCGCCCCATAGTTGCTTTCATCCTGTTCATCATCAGATAAAATCTCATCTAAACACATTTCATGTCAACGTTCCTCATAATTCATTTTATCAACTCTCCTTGGCACTAGTATAAACTTCACTTGCAGAAGGAACAAATGATCAGACAATGTAAAATGTAACAAATAACTACAAGAATATACTAGTTGTAGCAGCAAAAGCGTGGCACTACTTGCTTATCACTTAAAAAATTACAAAATTAATACTTTAAGTTATGTGGTACTTATGCTGTGCCGCCACAAAAACGAACAAGAAAAGATGCTTTATTAATGAAATAATACTGCAATTTCACTGAAATATTTTTAAACAATTAAGTTTTGATGTAAATTAAAAAAATAGAAAGGTGGTCTGGGGATTAAGATTTTATTGTATTTAGGTGGCGATTAACGTGTTAAAATTTGTATTATTTATCTCCTAAATACATCGAATTGTATATTACAGATAATTTGGCAGAAATTGTATACAGGGTATCCGTGATATAAGACCATTACTTTAACAGCAGACAGAAATATTTACAATTAAAGTTTTCAGCCCATCCCTACCAAATTAAAAAGTTTGGTCTACTGCATTGAACTTATAATACATTTTTAATCATTGCCGAAGCCGAACATACGTCATCGGTATAATGCATACGATTTCATTAAATAATGTTCCCAGATATTTTTAAAAATACCCACTAATTGGGAATTTTCGTCTAATTTTTTTTGTAAAAATATAGCAAGTTGAAGTAGTCCTTAGCTGTATTCATGGTTTTAAACAATTTATTGCTTTTAATAGGCCTCAAAAATTTGAATTCCCAAATTTGACGCCATTTGACTAGTAATACAACACGTGGTGATCAAGTGACGTCAACAGCCAGTAGCGTTCTATGTCGGTATTCGGGTAGCCGGTTTGGAATAGTAAAGATCTCGAAAACACATTGGTGATGTTTCTTTTTGTACAACATAAATAGCATATGACACTTTAAAAAATGTATAAGTGCCGGTTCGTACCTCATTATAAAAATAAAATAACATGTTCAAACTCCTACTTGTTATAAATTTGATTGCAGATCCAACAGTAGTCAAGTGAGGCTTTTTCGTATAACACATAACATCAGTAGGAGCCAGATTGTCACTTCTCCAATACACCCACATTAATAATGCTAACACATGCTTACAGCCTACTGGATTGTAATAATTTTTATATGTACCATTATCAAATCAATTCAAACAAATTACCAGATAATGCTGCATAATCATAACACTAAATATTTTCTATGATTGCATTTATTGTTGACACCTTTTTGCTTTATTGTGGATTTGGTTTTGGGCATATCTTTGCTTTTGCAATAGAATTATTATTATCCCGTTTAATTTGTACATATTCTATAATATCACTATAGAACTCTCTTTATGATCTACAAAATAAATAATACCTAATTACTTAAAATAAGTAGTTACACTTTTAAAAACAATTTGCAGAATTTAACTAATTTTTTTATAACCAACGGTATTCATTTATTTACGCTTGTGCCTTGAGGCCTCTGATTTCTGCTAAGTTTAACCGTGAATCATTTTTAAAAAATTCTCCTACCAAAAAAATGTTCACACTGAGCAAGTTATTGGATGTAGACTTCACATATCCTTTTTCCATTACTAAATGGCTTAATAAACTGTACCTGCACAATTACTAACGTTAAAGCTAGTTTTACAAAACTACACAGCGGATCTGATTTGTATAACCCCGAATATGTTGAGTATTGTAATGATGGATAATAGGTGTTTATGATAATTAAACTGCTTCACACCAATCAAGTATTCCTTCTCTATCTTTCATTAATGGGTTTTAGGATACATGAGCAATAAAACATTTCTACCGGTGTGGAACAGTTTAATTATCATAAATGCCTATAAAGAACTAACAGGTGCATTTCTATCTACTGGCTCGTGACATCACAACCAATAGTGTACGTTCTTGATACCGCCATTGAATTTGTAAATATTTCAAATTTATAAAGTATTTTAAACAACTTTTTGACTATTTTTGAATGTTTTATTATTACAAGTGAATTTTTGTGATGATTCACTTTCATTATTACCAAAAAAAGAAAGTATTTTCTGATTTATGAAAGTACCCAATTACTGTTTAAAATAAAAAGATGTATTTTCTTCTTTAAAAGTTCTAGTATGTGTTAATTGTGCAAGTTTATAAAATCTTTAAAATAAAAACAAAGGTTTTTACTTAATGGATATCATTTTTAATATGAATAAAATATTATTATTGAATATGGACACAGTTTTCTAAGTAACTTTCACTTTTAACATGATGTTAAATTTTTTTGATCGATATCTTCATATTATTAAAATTTGCACTTGCTTACCTTGTGTATAATTTAAATTTTTTGAAAATAATTAAAAATCTAAAGGATAAAGAATTTCATTAAAATTTTGTGTAATTTATAATGGTAAAAACTATGTTCATACAAATTGTCAGTTTAAGATATTTATCAAATAAGTGTATAGTAATTAATGCATGAATAATTAGAATTAATAAGCAATCGTGTTTTACCACATACAAGTAAACTTGAATGATTTAAAGAACTATGTTCGATTACTTTTTATTAAAACAGCTGGCAGCATTGACTTGAAAAAGTACTCTAATAGTAAAGGTAACATGATATTTTGCAACAAAAGTCATTTATGTTTTTAAGTATGTTTCATGGTAAAGGATATTATAGATCTGTATCCATGACAGATTTTTACGCTAAAATTTACAAAAACTTTTTTTGTTAAATTAAAAATTCCTAGAGATTTATGTTTGTAAAGGGCTTGAGTACACATATTTTAAATAATCGCAAACACCCTGTATACATATAAATGTACCAGGTATGTAAATATGAAACCGGAATTTTTATATAGAAAATACACATTTATTGTATGAAAATGATAAAAAATATTTTATTCGAAGCATATAGCTATACATTTTTCCCACTTGTCTGGCAATTTTTGGATGCCATGCCAAAAAAATTGTTGCTCTTTTGAGGCAACCCAGTCATCGAGCCATTTTCATAAGAAGTGAAGCGCTGCTCAGGAAGTGCATGTCCCATCGATACAAATAAATAGTAATCGGACAGAGCCAAGTCTGGTGGGTAAACCACATGCGAAAGTATTTCCCAACTAAACGCCTCAATTGTTTCCTTGGCCAGTTTTGCTGTGTGTTGGTGCATTATCATGAAGCAAAATCACTTTGTGTTACCCATTTTTATATTTTGTTGTTTTTCATGCAAAGCTTGATTCAAATCGATCATTTGTATTAATGGTTTGGCCAGGTTTTAGCAGCTCATAATAGAAATCATACCCTTATGATCCCACCAAACATAGCATTGTCCTCCATAATTTATTTTGAAGATTAGTGCTTTAGTAACAAATCTTCAACTTTCATTCCAATCTGGCGGCCTTCGACTTTTACATGCCTCTTTAAATGTTCCAACCACTCGTTGATTGCAGCACATACCACTTCTATTAAAATTGATGCTGCTGCTTGCACTAAATCTGCCTTTAATGACTCAATATTTCTGTGACGTTTAGAATACCTCTAAAACAGTCCATAAGCACTAATCAAAAGGGTCGAAATCTAGACTTCCAGAAGCAGTAGCAAACCTGGTAAATTTGTAAGTAGCCAACGTTGGGTATCCAATTGATAATTTGCTGCCTTTGCTAACACCTTGTTTACAAAAATGAAGCTGGATAACTGTGCCATATGAGGCTTCCCACCAAACTATCACAGATGCAGGATAATGTCCTCGTTAAACTTTAGAAATTTTGACTCAAATTGTGAGCATACACATCGTCATTTTGATGATCAAATTTTTCTTGAACTGTAAATATTTCTTTGTCAAAAAATAGTATTTTACAGTGCACATTATGAGCATGCTGCTGTAATAGTCGTTTTGATCTAACATTCCTTATTTGTTTCAATATTATTATAAGATGTTGACCAGTTGTTCTTCTAAAAACAACAAGTCAAAGGTCTTATTTTATAATATGTGACATTGTCCTCTTCGGAACTTCATTTGGTGTGCCTTGTTTTCTGCTTGCAGAGTGAATTTTGCCAAATTCATTTGGCTACTGCTTTAATGGCTACTGGCTTCCTAGCCTCCTACTTTTTAATCTGTCTTCAACAGAGCAAAATTTGTTATACCTTTGTATTGTTTGATAAATAAATTTCCTAGGAAGGTTCAGTTTTTCTAAGAGATTGAAAATTTTACTTTTACTTTTACATCACAGTGCAATAATAGTAGCAACATGATTTTCTTTTTTGCTCTACTCCATGAACAATCAGATAAACAAATTCTGATACCCAATCTATAGCTACAGGCTTATACAGGGCAATTTTAAAATCCACTGACAAACTTTAACATGTTACTGTAGAGGCCTAACTGTGTCCATTAAAACAAGAAAATCCCATAAAAGAGAACATGTTTTTGGTAAAAATTGAAAATGTTTGTTTGAAAACTGCCGAAAAATGTATATACAAATGAATTATGTGTAGACACAATCCAATTTCTTCTACATATTGCAGAGTAATTAGCATGTTCAATAATATCAAATTATTGCAATTGTATTTGTTTGTGTAAAACTAACCTTATCTCAATGTACAATGACCTACATTTTTATTCGTTTGTATTTTATGAAGACAAAAATTGAACATTTAATATTTATTTAAACACCTTGAATTACAAAAGACCATATCCAAATTTTTATAAATACCGTCATTTTGATAATTTATTTTTTCGATCATTTTAATTTATATATTCATAAAAAATTGTAAAGGATATTTCACTGTTATAAGACAGTCTTTTATTATTACATCTACAATTTTAAATTTTACACTGAATGTAGGTCTTATAAACACAAAATCAAAACAGAATTTGTTTCATTTATTACATTTTAGAATCAAAGAATATTTTCCTTAGCCTTTCTCAACTTACAATTTAACAAAAGAAATACAATGTGAACTAAAGTACTTGCCTTTTTATAAGAGATCTACAAAATCTCTGCACAATTTGCATAAACGTTGAATAATAATGTGGAAGCCATTAATTAATGCAACTCTTCGCTATAAAGTAAAACATTTTCTGTCATTTGAATATTGGTTAATGTAGCCATTATAAATATAATGTTCAGCTTAAACCTAAATGCAATTACATTAATAAACACACAGAACTAAAAATTATTAAACTTTGGTAACAAAAGCATGGACTCTATTATTTTTTGTTTATAAACGACAAGGTAGTTATCAATTACAAGTATACAAAGTATACTTCGTCTTGTATCCCAGTTAGATAGGCCACTGAATCTTAATATTTTAAAATACATAAACATAAATTATGCACAAAGAAACATGAGGGAAATACACAATAAAATGGCAAATAATGAATATATTATATCTACTTGCATGTATGTACTTACCAAGGCAACAGCTTTGTTGTTGCCATGCACACTTTGTTCGTAGGTGTTAAAAAGGGTTTAAAGATAAATCAAGGGATATTAGTTGAACAAAGTTGTGGTAGTTTGTAGATTAATATGTTTTGTAGATAATTCTATAATTGAAATACAAATACCATAAACTGTATTGATTTACCAATAATTAAAACGAGAAGTTTACAATAATACTTGCAATAAGAAGTTCACCAGGGCATTGCATGTTGATTTTAAGTTTAACTGGCTCAGACACCATCTTAGATTGAAATGTGTCGGGATAGTTACATAATTGCGTCCATGACATATGTAAGCGTTACATTAATAATTTTGTTTATTGATGGCATCAACAGTAGTAACAGAAGCTCTTGCAGAATATTTGATCCAATTTAATTTAATATGAGATCTGACTTGAAACTTACAAATGAATGATTATTCAAAATGGTGCTCAAATACGAACAAAAAGCGGACTGTATGATATATTTTAATTTAACCACCCTGTTCAAATGAGTAAAACACATATAATACATAAATTAAATATACAGATTTAAATTTGTCAATTAAAGAAAATCATTCACATGAAAAAAACCTTGGGACTCAACTCAAACTTGAATTGGTGGACTTCTCACACCATAATGATTTAAATTATACATTCATAACACACTCCATTTCTTTGTTGTATCATTTATTTTTTGATTACTATATTTGTCACTTTAGGGACTTCCTGATATCCTAAATTTCCAACCCTAGCATTATTTGCATCACTTTGTCTAATAGTTATATTTTGAAGTATGTTAATTTTGGACTTAGATTTGTTATCATTTTGACTCTTTCTAACTCTTTGTGGAATTTTATTATTCATTAATTTACTTTTTGAATCCTTTTTTCTCTTCTTTGACTCGTTTTCTTTGTTCTTTCTCCTGTTCCGTAATTTTTTTACATTGTTCTTTTGAATCAATTATATGTTTCCATTTTTCAGAAGTTACCACATATGGCAATTTTTCATTGTTTCTCTTATTTTTTCGTTTGAGACTTTCAGGCCAATACAATAAATCTGAAAGATATGATGCATTCATATCCATTGGTTTTAAAGTATCTGATATTTCTCTGTTATAATTATTATTGATTAAGATATTGGAAGATGTTTCTGTTATATTATCTAAATCTTCTTTGTCAAAAACATTAATAAGAATATCATGATCACTAACAATATCCATTGAAATTTTATTGGTTACATCAGGCATTTCCACAGTATCATCGATTTTAGGAATACTGCAGTTTAAAATATCTATTGGCATATTTTCAATATCAATTTTTTTCTAAGACCTCCAATTCTTTGGAAAAATAATTTCAAATATTTAGTAAAGCTTCTTTTTTCTGATTTGCTGCTGTTTCTCGTTGAAATTCTAATTCCTGACATAATTCTGGACCTATTATTTTCTTAAATTTTTCGAACGTTAATAATTTTTGATATCCAAGGAAATCGTCATTTTTTGATACTGATTCTGTAGTTACCACAGATTCCTTTTTTGAATTGCTGTCTAAACATTTGGCAAAATCAATTAGGGTCCCACAGGTATAATCCCGTTGCCTTAAAACCATTTATTATCGTTTGTTTTTTAACATATTTTTCTACATCATGTAATAAAGGAGCAAAATTTTCTTTACTAAACTGAAGGTATGAATTTTTACATTTCCATTCTAAATTTGCCTTTTGCCATCCTACTTTCAGTGGTTTAAAAGAGGAAACGTCGGCTGGTTATAATAACCTAGTTGAATTTGGATATAAGGCAATTAAGCAATTCCTTTACTGTTACACAATTGACTTAGCTGTAATGTAAGGTGAATTGCGTGGCCATCTAGAAATAATATTATGGGTTTTTGAATGTTACTTTTTTCCAAATAAGGATTGAGAACATTCGCAACATATTCAAAAAATTGGGATGACTTCATCCATCCATTATCAGAGTATCCCACACCCCATTCTTTTGGAACAGTTTCCAAAATTTCTTTAGGTGGCATTGTCTTATAAGGGTATATAATCATGGGTGGAGTAAGCTGACCATCCCCACTAAATGTAAACATCACCGTTAAAGAAGTCTTTGCCGGCCCCTGATCGACTTCGTATACATTTTTACATCCACGAAAAGAAAGAACCTTTTTTGTCTTAGGACAAAGCAAAAAGTTAGTTTCGTCTCCATTGAATAACCTTTTACTATCATTTAAAATATCTTTACACCCTAAACTATCTAATTCATTTTCTACATTCTTAAACCAA
>JAHWXV010425532.1:0-10278 GCA_024586415.1 Phrixothrix hirtus
ACTGCAGGGGGCGGGGAAACTCTACCTCGTCCCTTACCCCGCTAGATCTCATTACCCCTCGCCACCACTTTATCCAGAACGTCACTTACTTTACTACTACATATGTTACTTAATAAAGGTTCGCATAGTAAATTATACCATGAATTTCATGAAAGACGTTTACATAATTGTATTATCTTTACATAATGCTATTACTGCTGTCATGTAGCTATTTTATGCAGTTTATACTAACACAAATCTTTCTAGACCTTGTTTTTAAATAGTAAATATGTATTAAAGGAGAAACTGGTAATGGGATGTAAAAATTAAATATCGAAATTTATTGATTAATTCGCTATATATGAAACTTTCACACAAAGTGAGAAAGTTTCAACTTATTAATTAGAAAATACTAAATTTAAGATTTACCTGTTAAAAAACTGTTTAAGATTATTGGTGTTATTAGCTGTCCGACAACGTGCATAAACATAATACAAAACATACTCAAAAATGCGCTATAACTTTAAATCTTCGACATAACCTGAGATAATTAATTTGTTTAACTGATAAGCAGCGTTATCTCATTATTAGCGCAATATACAGCGTTCAACGTAACGCAAAGTTTTATGTTACGACTAAATACAGGTTAAAATAATAATTCATGTCATACCAAGCAGTAAAGGAAACTTCTTTTGATTTTAAGTGAGTCGAACTTGTTCTCCATACTCATTTATATTCACTTATTTCTTATAATGTTTACTAATTCGTTGTTAACACACTTTCTACAAAGATGGATTTAATAAATTACAACGGTTGATTTTATTTAGGTCAATTTAAAACTTAAATTATTTAAAACTAGAATTTTAGTTAATTATAAAATTTATACAGGTGTAGCTGCACTACAAGATCATTTTGTAATTCCTTTTTATTAATTGTAGTAAAAATTGTCAAATACAGTTTGTAAATTGAAAAGTGTGTTATAGAAATTGTAGAAACTTAACATAGTCAAAGCTTTCATTGCCTGCTTCATGGCATGCTTTCAAACATTCATAATTAAAATTCCATTATTAGATAAGTATATAATACTACTAGTAAGACTGGGGAAAGTTAAACTAATATCACCAATTTCAAGTAAAAGTTACTTCTATTAGGTATTGTCATACAGATATCTTCAGTATACAATTAAAAAGACTATTTTATGATCAATGTTTTACCCACCTAGTTATAATTTATATTATTTATATTATATTATGAAGGTTTCAATAAAAGTTAGCTATATTACCCATTCTAAATAAGATAAATTTTGGGAATTCGTTAATGGTATTGCCTATGTTAGCAACTTCTTCCTAAAGAGGGCATCTAAAATGTACTATATACAAGGTGTTTCAAGACTCCTGAGACATAAAGCTACCACTTATTCTAGAGGTCAAAATAAATCGACTGGACCCAACTTAACTGTATTCAAAAAATCACCGTTTGTTAGTGAGAGAAGCTCAAGGTTTACCTCAAAAGTATCATTTTTGTACGTTAAATAGAAATACGATAATTAATTTTAATGAAAGTTAGTACCTGGGCACTTCAAAGGATACCATTGGTTCAGGTAATCAAAAAATCCCAACGGAAAATGTAAAAGGTTTAAATTCACCCCCACTCCTTCATAAACTTGTTCAAAATGTACTTAAGGATTATGATACGATTCTAAGATTTTTTCATGGGC
Organism: Phrixothrix hirtus; assembly: GCA_024586415.1. Lineage (NCBI taxonomy): Eukaryota > Metazoa > Arthropoda > Insecta > Coleoptera > Phengodidae > Phrixothrix > Phrixothrix hirtus. The sequence goes on from JAHWXV010425532.1 coordinate 1,697, forward strand.
AGACTTATTAATTATCTTCATTTTGTGACTCTTGTAAGAACTCGGTATTTCGCATAGTTTCGAAATAAAGGAATGTTCTCTTAAACAATGATAATCAATATTATTAACGCAGGGTCTATTATATTACAAAACTTAATTGCCGTAGACAAAAATAAACAATAAAGGTGATAACTTTGATAGGTAATAACTGCATAGCCATGTTAACAATAAACTTTAAATAATTTTTCACTGTTTCTTGCTTTTGCGTTGTGTTTTATTATTGTAATCATCATTGCTCGTTTAATTATTGGTGTTGTTGGTTTTGCTATTATTTTTGTCGCTATCAAATATGGATTTCACTTTTAAGGACCAGACTGATTTATTCTTAGTTCTTCGATACTATCACGGTAACTTCCGCGAGAGTGTTCGCGTATATCGAGAGAGATATCCAAATCGAAGAATTCCAAATTGCAAAACTTTTACTTGCATCGAACTTCGACTTCGAGAAACAGAATGTTTGCAGCCAGCCAGATATGATACTGAAAGAACTCGACAAGCGCGAGCACCTATTGCGGAAGGAGATATACCTCAAATGACTGATAAAATGCTGAGATTAGTATCAGAATATTGTAGCGCGGAACTAGGATTCCAAAAAGCACTGCAAGTGAGATTCTTAGCGATCAATTAATTAGTCCTTTCTACTTCCAGGTATTTCAAGAATTATAGTCAATTGACTAAGAATCATGTTTAAATTTAGCACAAATTATTTGGAAGGCGAGAGTGGTCGACGATAAATTCTCCGTAGCACAAAAAGCTTGCACAATGAGCATATTTATGCACATGAAAATCGACGTACTGTTAAAGCAAGGTATTATGAACGGCAATTCAAAATTAATATCTAGGTCGAAATTCTTGATAATTTTTTTGGTCGGATCGTTCCGATTGCTTGATCGCCTGGATAGCGCTAGTTACCTACATTCTCCGTAAGAAAATTTTCCAGAGTTATTGTAAGACTTGCGCCACAATTTGCGATAAAACACGTTTTATTGGACAGCGGTGTACCACCTCATATTGTAAATGCCGTATGAAAGTATCCAAATGAATGGTTACCTGGTAGATGTATTGGTTGGTGAGAAGACGCACCTGTTCAATGGCCACCGGGATCTCCATCTTTAAATTCTTTTGACTCCTTCATCTGCGGAGCTTTAAAGGCAAAAGTGTACTAGGTCCAAATTAATAATTCTGAGCAACCTTGGAGCAGAATACAAAATGCCCTAAACGCACTACAAGAAAACGGCGATATTTTAAGAAGGGTGTATTTCAACTGTTTACGCCGCGTTGACCTCTGCATTAATTATATTGAACATTCATCATAAATAGTTTGATATTTGTATCCACAGAGAAATAAAATTTTGCAACACGATGAAACATGGATGAACAATATCGATTATTATTGTCTGAGAAAACATTTTTTCTTCAAAACTTTGCGGAATACAAAGTTTTTGCAAGAGTCATAGAATGAAGATAATGAGTAATTCTTCCGCAGTAAAATCTTAGATTCGCATCGTGACCCTTAAGCAACTTTTGAACAAATTTGTTAACGAGTGAGGTGATTTTAACCTTTCTCCAATTTTATCTGGGATTCTTTGGCTACTTTAAGTAGCGGTATTCATTGAAGTGCTCAGGTACCAACTTTTATTAAAATTGATTCACTAGTTTCTAAACAAGGCACAAAAGTGTCACTCTTTAAGTAAACTTGGAAATCCTCTCACATACACACTGTACATTTTTATATATAGGTAAGTTGGGCCCAGTATACTTATTTTGATCTGTATAATACATGGCATCTCCATGTCCCAGGAGTTTTGGGACACCTTATATACAAGAAAAAACTAAGGAGCAACAGAAGAACAAAAACAAAGCAAAAACAGTAATTGCTACTTACTCTAATACCCGCACCATACATGCAGCATTAAGCGAGCAGAGAATATTTAAGGAATCCTGATCAGCAGTTATTTCTTCCGTACGAGTTCATTAGTTTCTATACTTAAACTTTGGAAACAATTAAAATATAGAAATGAAGCAAATCCAACCACTGGACTTAAATTACAGAAAACAGAGAGTCCAACTTCAGCATACTTTTCGTTATCTAACAGCTAAGGCGTTCAATGTAAAGGAAGTCTGTTTGTAGCTGTATTGTGAACATTTATTATATTTAGTGTCAAGTTTATCGCGAAATTCAAACTCGCGTACACTACTATGGTGACAAATATTGATAATTATATAGCACAAATGATATAACATAATTTAATTATAAACCTAACTAATCAAATTTGGTAGTTAACATAATTACACGTAAACAAGACGCAAATTAAAGCAATACAAGGTGGGGGCTTGTTATTGGGTTTTGCCTACCCCACTAAGGGAATGGCATGATTGGTAGTAGTAGTAGTAGTAGAATTCAATAAATATTCTAATGATTTGTAATTAAAAATCGGCAATTTAATGATTATTCAAATTAGATGGTTATTTGCTAGTAATCAGAACACGAATCAAAGCAATACGCCATTCAACAATTCAAGCAATTAATATCTTACTGTGGAAGTACGATAATTAAGTTAATTATTGTAATTAAACCCACGAATCGTTAGATAATATTCTAAGTACAAGCAATGAAATCAGCGGCCGGACATTAGTTACTTAATTTAACTACTATTCCAATTACACATTATCAAAAACTGAGAAGTTAGTCACTATTCTAATTACACGCATTCAAATGTAAAATTATTATTGCGTGAGTCGGAAGAAATATGTGGCATTCGAATTAAGCCAGAGAAAATAATGTACATTAAAATTGAGCTAGGAAAGACTCATTCTAGCTACCTTAGTAAATGCTGTTAATTAGCTGTTCAAGATGTGGTTACAGCGAGCGTAATCGTAGAATATTTTGTCTCGCTAGTTTTCAAGCTACACATTGTTATTGACAAACAAAGTAGAGGAAACTGAGAAACTATTATATTTAATCGGAAAGAAGTTCATGCACAGAAGAATTATTTTCCATGATTGGTATTCATATACCTGAGTTCTAGATATTAGAGAAACTATATTTATCCAGTTTAGTCCAGAGTAATTACCACTCATGTTTAAGGTTGAACATATATCTCCATAGAAGATAATATCTTAACGATTTTTTCTGATTTTCCCAATATATTGGAATATATATTTTAAAAATTATATAAACCAACTAACCTAAAGGACGAAAACCTTTAAAATAATATATCTTCTTGCAATTTGTTATGAATTAAATTGGCTATACGAATAAAACGTTAGAAGTATAATTTATTAGAAGCGCACTACAATATAATTATTGCTGAATTTCATATTTAGATAAATTTAAATAATTAATTCATAATATATAGAGCACGTTTATAGAAGTTTATAATTAAAGTTAGAGTTAACTGAAATTGCTCTAAATAATTGTAAAACATTTATCTGTAAGACATGGAGTCGACACAAAATAAGAAAATGTCGATTAATCCTGATAGTATAAAGCGTTCACTGGCGTGTAAACCTCGACACCCTTAACACAGGAAAGATAACTTAAAGGAAAATGTTCGTAGATACACATTGCTTCTAACATCTGAGCGATTCATATTTGTATTTTGATTTTATGTTTTCTTAAATTTTAATGATCCTACAGTTTAATAGATTATTTTCATTAAAGCTATATTGCTATATTGCTTACGACAGCAACAAAATTGCTTCTACTGCTTATTTGCTTAATAAATTTTATATAAGAGAAATAAATAAATAGTATTCTATATTAATGAAACACATTTTTATATGCATGTGTATGGAATTTATGTTAAATGCGTGAAATGAGAAAATTCAATATAAATTATTTATATTGCGTGTTTGTATTAGTAGAATTCTATTGATACCTTGAAACGAAGTATTGTATATGTAAACTGCTTTTTTTAACGGGAACAGTAACTAATCAGTTAACACAACATAGAATACAAAATGTCCAATATGTCATTTGAAAATTTAACTAAGCAAAGTAGTTTGTGCAATACCTTAGTACATGCACACTCTTACGCCTGACACATATTGGTTCATAATTATGCCAATATTTGACGTTCAATGTACGACTCAGAGCACTTTTTCACTAAAATTTAGTGATATTTCTTTTATTTTGTTAAAATGTTCAATATATTTTTCCCGCAAACATTTTACCAAATTTGGGTACAAAAGGTACACCCAGTTGTATATTTAACGTTTCATATCGGATGTAATATGAATTAAAGTGTATCTCGTCTTAATAGTATATTAAAAACTTTATAGAAATATTTTTAAAATACTTGTCAGTAGGTTTTTTAAAAATTCGACATGTACATCATTACCATTTTGTTAATTATAAGGAAAACTATACAACATAGATTCAGAAATTCTTACAATTGCGTAAAAATTCAAAGCGTCTTAAAGTGGTAAATGTTCGAAAAAATTGTTCACGAGGGAAAACTATTAATCCTACGTCTTTTCACTAAATGTTATGCATGCCAACCCGCTGTAATTGCAGCTTATGACCTTTGATTGCACAAGTACAAAATATGTTAAGGGAGAAATGATTTCAAGCAGATGCCGCACAGTAGCTGCAATTCTTGTTTCTATAAAAAACAAACTTGTTTCTGTTCTTATTTTGTATTAATATGTTCATATAATTACTCAAATGTACATTATTTACATAACTTTGACGAATTACAGTAAGTTAGACGATCCCTTCCGTCTATTTTCTTCGACTGCACATCTTTTTCCTTCTTCTCATATGTCTGTACATACTGAAATGTTTAATATTTGTAAGTATCGATGCAAATGAAAATTACTTTTTTACGACACCGACTTCAATAGTCGCTAGTTTTATAATATACACATAGTTAGAGAGTTACGGACTGTAATTGGTTGTGAATATTATAAAATGTCACAAAGGTAGATATATAGTTGACTACACAAATGGTGTAGAAACACAAATATCCAAAAAGAGACTTTATTCATAAAGTATTACATATTTGAAGATTTTTTACAATAGCCGTCGTATATTATACTTGATTACAAAGCCCTAAAAGTTTAGATAATTTAGGTTGGCATCAATAGGATCTCTTCTCTATTCCAAAGTTTCCCAAAAATGTATAGTAATACGTTCAATTGTATGCTGAAATCTATATTGGATAAGGAGCCTTATTGGATGCACTACAGACTCGATTTATAGGAGAATGTAACAACAAAATCTACATATTATATTGCCTCTATACTTGGAGATAGACGTATACGAATGCCTTGCGACGCTAAGCAAGACAATGTAAGCCTAACAGCATATGCCTGCAGGATTCTGTTCTTAGTTTTGGCCAGATCAGAAAGTGCTATTTATGTCCATAGTCGTAATCGCCGTGAAAGGATGAGGTTTTACAAAAGTAAAGGAATGTTTTAATGTAGTCCCTAGGCGTGAACTATATACATTTTTACAACGTACGCTCAAAGTTAACCTGGAACTTTATTAGTAATCTATGGTGTTTTTAGAAGAGAATGTACTGCTACCGTTCCTTTAAATCATCCTGTTTAGCTTTTGCAGCTAGTTTCTGACAGCCTGTTGAAAATTCTGCCGCGGAACGAACTACAATTAAAATTCTTTATAATGGAAATATTAAACCTGCTAGAATTGTTGTAAGGCTTAATCCGCAATTTGTGGATGGTACAATATCAAACACAGAAGTACCTGATTGGTTCAAATAATTCCTTAACGGCAGCGAAGATGTTACAAATTCAGCATACGCTAGATGATATTGAGCATTCGTCACTGATATGCACACTAAACGAATTGATATGCTTAATCAACATGATAAAGTATTTCTGTACCTGATTTATCAATATTACAGGAAATAGGTGTAGGAAATGCTGAATAAATCCTTTATGAAAAATTTAAGTTTAGAAAAATTTATGTCAGGTGGGCCCTGAGCTTTCTTTTTTTAGAGTAATAACACGAAAGTGTTAGAGCTGTATCAGAGCTTCTAAGGCGCTACGAATTATGAGAGGCATTCATGAGTAACCTCATTATTTGTCATCAAGCTTCGTTTCATCATTTTGTCCCAGAAAACAAGTAATAAAGTTCATAATGACGGCATAGCATCCGGGCAACTTGCATAAAGAACAAAAGCTATTCCTTCAGCTGAAAAGGTTATGGCAACGGTGTTTTAGGATGATGAAACTGTCTGGAGATCGTACCTAAATTTTCACACAATGCAACTGTTATGCATTTATCACTGACATATGTACCCTTTATAATTTTAGAACATCAAAAGGAATTTGATATTTCAATTAAAAATCAGTGTTTATTTTTTTATTATATTTAATACCTTCTACCTCACTTTTTTAGCTTATTCAACTAGGAAGGGGTTAATCTAGGCGATATTTGCATGATTAGATTTTATATTAAAGAACGCTGCTTTATATGAAATTCTGCACTAGTATTGCATGAATTTATTCCACCAGCAGCATCAAGCGTGGGCCAACACCATTTCTAGTACCAGATGCCACCGCATGCTGTAAATTGTCAGTTACTAGCTTAAAAACTCGACTAACACAAAGGGATGTTTGACCTCCAGAGACAAAGGTAGCAGAAACTTTGCCTCTCCAAGCGCAGAATTTGTTAAGCAGCCCGTTATAACGGAGATCTATTTCGAATCACAGATAACACAATTCTGAGGTATAATCAAATTTTAAATTTTCAAAGTTGTAACCAATATAGGTTTACTCCCTACCGCAGGATTACTGTTAGCTGCTAACTATTTTATGCACTTACATTTCTACACTTTCAAGTTACAACCGAAGGGTCTCTAGAACCAGCATTTGTATCTGAGCCCATGTAAAAGGAAAGATCAAGAAATACTACATTGGCCCTAAAAATTGTAATTTAATATGATCATATAATTATAGTTAAGTTTGGTGTTTTTTATACCAACCTACAAATTTTAAATTTATCGTCGGAAATGTTCTTTGCCACCTAAGCAGCGAAAATGATACTTTGCGACCTCTAAATATTCAGAGTAAGGAAACTTTTACAGTCGATTGGAGACAAAAATATTTTATATGGGTATAAATACAATTTGAAACAAAAACGGACAGTAATAATGATGATGTTGATTTTGCTATTAATGAAGAAATGGAAATAAATATGATAGCTATTGTTGAAGTGTTCCTCCGAGAAATTGGTAACAATTTTCATATAAATCACGAAACAGAACGAAAAATGTTAAAAGTGCGTATTTTTCAAATATCAGTTAAGCACTAATACATGCTCGAAAATTATTTTAGAGAAGAAATTAATGTATTGTAATTGAACTTTAGTAATATAAAAAGATGCAGCATCTTTGGAAGATACTATTTTTTAATGATTCAAAATTTCGAATCTTGCATTATTTAACCAATAAAGCACTAGTATTGGGTATAAAAACTCAAGGGCTATTTAATGAAAGCAATAACCAAGTTAGATTAAGATTTAAGGTTTGGTTAGGAATGATTGGGAATGTACTGTTTTACTCTTGTAGTTTCTGATAATGCTTCAAAATCAGAAAGATATCAATGCTTTTTAAATGACACTGAATAATTTTAATAATCGTTTACCTCAACGGCAAGAGGATATAGATTTCCAACAAGATAGAGCCAGTGCCCATAATTCCCAAAAAGTAGCAGATTACTTAGATGAAGATTTCCGAAAACGCTGAATTTAAGCGAATGGAGCGGTCAGGTGACTTACTAAGTAACATGACCTAACGCCGATGGATTTCCATGTTTAAGCATATTTCAAGGAAAAAGTATATACTATACATCCAGCCATACTGGATTAACTAGAAGCTCGATCAAGGACAGCTATAGAGGATATTAGCCAGGAAAAATTAGATAAGTGTACACAAGAATGTACTAAAAGTATAAATTTATGTGAGGTGAAGTAGGGGATCGCTTTGGACATTTAATTTAAATTTTTTATGAGTTCAGATGGTTACTACACAGTTATGAAGGTTAAGACCTGCTTTAAAAAATTTAGAAATAAATTCTTAGTAATTCTAAGATTAGAAATTTAATGCCCTTTATTCCTGCAAATGTCAGTTAAAACAACCGAATATTTACCTTAGACCTTATAAGGGCCACTTACAATAAAACCTAAACATATATAATCAGTTTTAAACTAAAACTATCTCGATTACTATAGTAATTTAAAACTATATGCTTCCGTTTAGAAAAATAAGAAATCATTAGCTGAAAATTAAAAAATTCTTATTTTGCTAGTAATTCCACAGCACAACAAAAATTTACTTTAGTACTGCGTATAACATCAAATATAAGTCACATTACAATTTCCATTGCCAACTGGCGTCACACTAATTGTGTCTTTTACGTCATGAACGCGTTTCTTTCGATTGTGGACTGTATTCAAATATTGCGTACCATTAATGGCTCCCAAATAGCAACACCTGCTTTGCGTTTAACAGAAGGAAATTGTAGAGTTAGTGTTAAGCTTTATAAATTTGTTTTTCTGTCACAATTTTTATTAT
>JAHWXV010425540.1:0-11045 GCA_024586415.1 Phrixothrix hirtus
TTACGTTTTGACTGTTGTTGTATAAGACTTTTTTGTTTGTATTGATGTCCTCTATCACCTGTTACAAGGACGAACACTATTTTCTTTACACCCTGTATAGCATTTCGTGTTCGTCTCTTTCTAAATAAGTATTTATGGCATGATACGTATGTGATTTATTCACTGCACAATGTGAATTTATATTTGTATTTAGTCACGTAGCCCTACATATACATACATATATGCATGTATATTGTATTTCACGTAAAGGTTGTTTTTACGCGATAAGAAATGTTTTAAAAATACCTATAATATATATTCGTTGGTTCATAAATTTCCATTATTTTTTTGTTGGCATTTAAAATTCGTTACCGATCTGTATTTTTCATTACTTTTAGAGACTTTCGTGACCGCTCTTTGCGATTTGTTACTTTTTCGTGACTTTTAGTGTTAGTAGACACCCTGTATATAAGAAGTATTAAAGTTATAAAGTGCCCTATGCACATATTTCTATTATTTTTGTAGACTCCAAAATTATTGTTTACAAACATGTACTGGTATGCACAAAAAGTCACCAAGGAATACTAGTAAGCCCTTTCATAGTGAGTGGCATTATTTCTTCCCCAAGTGAATACTATTATATGAAAACTCCATTTTTCCCTTTCAGGATCGATTTCTTCATAGAGATGTAATAAATTGCCAATTAACAATATGATTGACATGAACAGTGTTTTATGCAACCAGCCTTGTGATATAGATAATTTATACTTTTTTGTAAATACGTACATCCCAATTTTACTGTGGAGGATTTTTTCAATATTAAAATTCTTTCTTTGTTATTATAGAATTATGAACCATGATCTAAAATAGTGGAATTGGGATACATGTTGAAGTGGGCAATGAATTTACAGTATGAACATTTCAACAATAATTCTTTCCAGATTAGTATATCAGACGGCCTCAGCGAGTTTCATCAAGCAACTTGGGGTACACACATTTGTTGATGGTCTTCGAGATATAGAAACACAACAGGTCCAAACATTAGTCAGCCTCATAGATCTTGCTAGTGCATTGGCTTATGCATTAGAATTTGAATTGGCCAAACAAGCATCTAAGAGATATGCTCATGTATGGGCTGTGGGAGAAATTCAGAATAGTGTTGAGCTTGGAAGAGATTCGGGTATGAATATTTAAGATATAGAGACCAATTAGATGAAAACCACAATGTTGGAAATGTAAAAAATGAGGACATATTCAAAGAAATTGAAGTCAAGAAATACTCCCACCAATACCACAGATGACCAGGAAAACTAAAGAGGATCAATGTGAAAGGACAAACATCGATCTCCGCTAATCATGTCCCAGAAGTCACCATCCAAGTGGCATCAATACGACATAAACTGGATAGTCTACATTGATGGAACTATTATAGGAAAAAGTTGCTAAATGTTGTTGGATACTGTAACAACAAAAACAATAGTGAATCTAAATGTTATCAACAATAGAAAACTTTTAGCTTTGCAGCTGTGATAACAAACAGCTACAGAAATTCAGGCAACCATTTGTGGTGAAATCATGGTAAAGATTGAAATTGCTTGTAGAAGTTGTATGAACTGAGTATTAGTAGCCAATATTGATGACAGTGTAATATGTTAGGCATGGATATAATGTCCAAATTTGGATTTATATTAGATTTAAAATGCAGCAGCCCACAAGTGGAAGCTGAAGATATTTCTATTCATCAGCGAGATGAGCATGCACTATAGTTAATCCTTACAGAAGAAGCAACATTTAGCAAGAAGTGAAACAATAGTTATGGGCCAACCAGATGAAGACTTTCACACAGGTTGTGTAGGAATCCTGGATGCTAATCATGGGAATATTGACCACGGAATTCTAGCTGGAAGAGTACTGTTTGAGACCACCTATGTGATTGATGAACGGCAATGATTTCCAGAAGTCATTGAAGAAGAGTTTTTTGGGTTGTGTGTGCCAGTATCGTCTGTGCTATGTTTCATAGACTAATGAGAATGCTATACATGTGAAGCATTTATCTAAACTGCATACTGTACTTGAACCTACAGGTAGCAATTTATCCCAATAAAAAAAAAGTCAGTTAATTAATTGGTAGATATGCTGATATCTGTGACACATAAAATAAATACGAGATGCCTAGCCAATATGTCAACAATTAAAAGAAGCAGCCTTTATCAAAACAAGAGAAGGGGAAGAGGATAATTCAAGTCATAGACAAGCAAGAAATTACCGAACAATCCAATAATCCATTGGCATCATCAGTTGTGCTAATTAAGAAAAAAGATGGTAGCAGAAGATTCTTTGTAGATTATAGTTGCTTGAACAAGAGAATCAAAAAGGACAGCTACCCACTACCTAGGATCAATGACATGTTGGATACATTTTCCTGCTCCATATGGTTCACCATTTTAGATACGAAAAGTGGATATTAGCAAGTTGGTATGAAGCTCAAACATCATGAGAAAACAGCATTTACCATTAGATCTGAGTTCTGGTACTTCACTATGATGCCATTTAGGCTATGCAATGCTCCAGTGACATTCGAAAGGTCGATGAAACTGATTCTGAAAGGCCTCTCTTGACAAACATCCTGGTTTACTTGAATGATGTGATAGTAATTGGAAAATCCCTCAACAAACACCAAGAACCTTGAAGAGATGTTCCAAAGTTGTGCAGTGCTCATCAGCAACTTAGTTAAAAAAAAGTGCAATCTGTTCCAGAAAAAAGTTAAGGCACTTGGGACACATAGTTTCTGAGACTGACCTAGAAAAAATTTGACAGTATGAGAATGGCCACAATCCAAAGTTAAATATGAATTATGAAGCTTTTGGGGTTATCTACCTGCTATCGTCGGTTTATGCATGGATTTGCTGACATCGCAAAACCTCTAACAAAGCTTATCAAAGATCAATCCTTTTCATAAAACAATAATTGTCATGGGTCTTTTGAAATTCTTAAGTGCGTTTTAATAACTGCATCTGTTTTTAATTACTTTAAAACAGAAGGTCGATTTGTCTTGGACACAAATAGCAGTCCAGTGCTGTACTGTCACAGGTTCAGGATGAACAGGAGAGTAATTAGATATTTTAGCAAGGTATTGTTAAAGTTTGAATGAAATAAAATAAATAGAATTATTAGTGATAACAAAATCAGTTGTACATTTTTACAAGTATCTTTATGTATGGAACTTCCTACTAAAGACTGATCATGCAACATCATAATGGCTTCTGCAGTTTAGAAATCCAGAAGGCTGCAAGAATTTAACTTTGAGGTGGAACATCATGCCATAAGGAGCAATTGTAATGCTGATGTTGAGAAGGCCTTATCCAACCTCTACTTTTGGTTGGAATATCTCAGACATAACCACTATTATTAACAATAGTTGGGAATCTAAAAAGATGAAATGGAAGAACAATGATCGAAGACCTGCATGGGAAGAAGTAGCGCCATTTAGCGGTGTTGTTAAAGCATACTGGGTTCAATGGGATTCCTTAAAAATCAAGGATGGTCTTCTCAAGAGAGCCCTGGAGAACGAAGATGAAACTGAGAAATAGGCGCAGTTGATAATTTCAAAGAATAGTGTCAGAAATGTTGTAACAATTGTATGTGTAAAGAAAACACTGGAAAAGATTCATGAATGATTTTATTGAGTGAACTGCAAGGAAGCTATTAAGGAATGGTGCTGGTATACTTGAAAGACAGAGAACATCAAAGAGATAGTATAACATGGGTAGCCCTTTTGAAAGAGTGGCTATTGATAAAGCAGGTCCATTGTTGGAAACAAATTCAGGCCATAAATACATCTTAGTTATTTTAGTAAGGCAGTGACAGTAGCTGAAACATTGGTGAAGGAGCTCTTTAGTTGTTTTAGAATTTCATTGGAATTGCATTCTGATCAAGGTTAAAATTTTGAGTCAATCTTATTCCAAAGCCTTTATGAATTATTAAAAATATGAAAAAACACAAGTTTACTGCTCTTCATCTGCAGTTACATGGAATGGTGAAGTGCATAAACTGAACCAGGGGAAAATATTCATCAGATAGTCCCAAACCATCAATGAGGCTGAGTTCAATATTTACATCTATTTCTACTGGCACATCAATTGACAATACATACAATATCTGGAGTTCAGGAGTAGATCCAGAGAAAAGGACAATATCGAAAGCAAGTATTTAGAGCCTTTAATGGAATCTGAATTCTATATATAAGAGAGTACACAATAACATTCAAATTGATAGTAACTGAATGATGGTCAACTATGATTTTCATTCTAAGAATGGAAGATTTCAATTCAATGATCTAGTATGGTTGTATTAGCTGCAGTGATGATGAGGTCCATCACCTAAACTACAATGCTCTTGGGAAGGCCTGTGTAAAGTCATAACAGAGATCAATGATGTAATGTATCAGTTTAGGAAGCTACTCAAAGAAAAACCTAAATTTATACACATGAATCGGTTAATTCAGTATACTGGAAGGAATGTGGAGCAAGAATAACTTGAACAAAGGCCATACCATGTCAAGGTGGAAAATATAGACGTCAAGAGTAAAGAATTGTCAATTACAGATTTCACGATATCCTTCTCAGATCCACATAAAGCATGATTCGGTGTTATCATTGAACAATATATAAATCTCTTTGATATATTGAAAGAGTATGTTTTAGCTTATTGTGTTGCAAAAGATTTATGTATGTCTCATGATATTACTGCTGAATTTAAAAAGGTGATGTGAGGGGTGTAGAAGATATATGGCAACAGGCAACGGAAATTAGAAAGACACCATCTACCGCACCATTACCACCAGGATATGGAAAGCATGTACTACCTCATTACAAAACTATGGTTACATCACAAGCCATGTTATGAAAAACTATGAGAAATGTGGGACTTAAAGAAAGAACTTTGTGACAATGGTGGCAGAAAGTTATTCATACCAAATATTAGCTGTGAGTTAGACCAACTTTAGTGGCAAGCAGTGTGCAACATCATAAGGTAGTGTTTTGAGTGATTTGTAGTTGGAATCCAAGAGATGTCCAGCTGCCAAGGGAGAAAACAATTAATTACTACTTTTACAAGAACATGGGTTTCAAGAATAGCTTGCAATGCAGATTTCATTATGGACCCTCTAGCTCGATAATTGAAGTAGAAACAGCTATACTGCACAGACTGATATCACTGTTACGGGATGCAGCAGCCTTAAGGAGGAGACAAGTGTAACAAAAATTATTATTAACATGTTATGTGTCACCCAATATATTTCCATGAGGAGTCACCCTATATCAGATTGAGCTTGAATGAATCATTCTTTCTAAACTTTTCCTGTGCATCCTAGAATTTATAGTTCACAAATAAATAGATGAATCACTGCTTAGATAACTAGTTCTGTAATTAATATTGATGTGTAAAGACATTAGAAGATAGATTGTGCTTTAAAATACCTAGGTGTTGAATAATGCTGTGAATTGTATAGATTAGAGAATTAAAATAAATAATTAAATAACTTGCAAGTTTTGTTACACTATTAATGTACTTTTTAGAGTTCATGGTCATCAGCTGTTTTAATAAAAAATAGTAAACAGTATTCTTTTAAATCCCTTAAATTTACTTTTTTCTAAAAAACTATTTATTAATTATAAATTATTTATGAATTAATGATTAGAAAAGTTATTTGTTAAATATCTAAAATTGACATAAGTTTTAATTTAAGTAGGTATGTATACAATTAAATCCTGTTTGATCCATATTAATATTTATAAAGATATTTATTGCTGCATATAAATTATATCAAATTTGTAAGAACCTTATTTACTATTTCAATCTTGAACCATTTTCACAAAATTTAAATTATATCCAATGCAACTAATTGCAAATATTAATAATATGAAGATATTTAACAAAAAAACAATTTAAATTTAAAAATCTGATGTGAAATAGCAAACAATCTCTATTGCAACATCATTTTATAATTATTGTGTTAATTTTTTCTTAAATATAGGATTCTAGGCTGTAATAATAATTTAAATATTTTTAGGGCTGATTTATCCACATTCAAGTAAAATCTAAAGTAGCTTACTTGAAGAAGTAGTGAAAAACTTCATTTAATCAACCTCAAGTATTATTACTGTGACTTCTAAATTCCTTATTGGATAAGTAAATTTACAGGTGTGTGAACTTATTTGTTGTTTTCACAGGGAAACTAGTAAGTCAGTTTTTATAAAATTTATTTAGTCATAATGAAAGTCATAGATGATATTAATAATAAAATAATTTTATACAACAATGTGTGCAAAATATCACTTTGTTACAATCATTTTCTGTTTGTAATTCTGCCAATTATGTTTATGATAGTAGTTTTTCTTCATAATTACTATACGTAACTGTATCAGTTTTATAAAACAGTTTTATTAAACTTTTGTTTAAGGCTACATTTTATTCCTTCATATTTTATTTTGAACATTTTTGTTGTCCTAAATGTTGATCCTCTATTAGCATTAAACGTGGTTTGCTTGCACGTAACAGCATAAGTCTGCTTATTTTCAATTATGCAATTTTCATCAACAACTTTGTTTTCTATGTACTAAAATTTACCGAGAGCATTCATTTTGTTTTATCTACTATAATTATTGAACATATTAAAATATAAAAAGGTAAATATTTTCATAACTTACGGGTACCAGTTGAATTTTCCATGCTTTTTTTAAAATGATTGTAAGCTACCTACTAACAAAATTCCTTACAAAATAAAATTGTAATATTCAATAACGATGCCTGCATAATTATGCATATAACCAAATACATAACATAAATAAAGTTTCTTGTAATAAAAGCAGTGATTGATACTATATTTCACTCTCTCTCTCTCTCCTTCTCCCCCACACTTTCTCATTCTCTAATACAAGCTTATCTGTATTTTACTATCTTATTTTAACACTTTGATGGACCCTATAATTTGATATAGGATTTCATATGGGTACTGTCTGCATATGCTGCAAGTTTGAATGCATTTGAGTGAGCATCAGTGGTATTTGCCGCTTTTTAAATTAATTAAAACATGTATATCAAAGGTTGACCAACATAAATAGCTGGCATAAATAAACTATGAAATAAAGTTTTTCTGGATATTGCTCCACACAGGTGATTCATTCTGTAATAAAACAGAGTTTAATTCATGATGTTTTGACAAAATCGCATTTGCCATCTTCGGGTGAAGTTTTGTCTACTTTGACGTTTAGTTGAAATAGAACTGCAGTTAGCTGCGTGTTATATAAAGCGACAATTTGATCGAAGTCAAAGTAGACGAAACCTCACCTGGAAGATAACATATGTGATTTTGTCGAAATGTCATGAATTAAACTCTGGTTTATTACAGAATAAATCATCTATCTGGAGCAATACTTGGAAAAACTTTATTTAATATATATGTATGTATATATCAAAGTACTATAATTAACAATGAA
Source organism: Phrixothrix hirtus (assembly GCA_024586415.1). NCBI lineage: Eukaryota > Metazoa > Arthropoda > Insecta > Coleoptera > Phengodidae > Phrixothrix > Phrixothrix hirtus. Next base: position 7,476 of record JAHWXV010425540.1, read on the forward strand.
GCATATATTAACTACATTTTATTTTAAAATTTCATATCATCAAAGAGCAACTTTTTATGCATGCTTTATGATCTTTCAATCAACAAAGAATTAAAATTAAAATTTCAATAATGATCTCATTGCTTGTTAAATATAAAAATAAAATAGGAACTGTAAAGATCACCTAAAAAACCTGCATACTGCAAAAAAATTGTACACTTGTTACTTTAAATGTAAAAGTAGGTATAGATGAAAATGAAATAATTATTATAAACATTTCTTCTATAGTATTTTTTTTGTTAATCAAATTATTTATAAACCATAAGTGGGGATAGAACAGGTTTAATAAGTACCTTTACTATGAATTGTGATATCTGCAACAATGTTGGACAATAACAACTGATAATATTTCAGAAAATGTAGTCCTTTAGCATGCAGTAGTTTGGGTATTGTGTAAACTGGTAGAGGATTTTCCAATCTTCAAGAAGTACCTTTATAATAATATATTCTGCATGTCATCTGATTTACCTACAACAATAAGAATTATTATCAAACTAATTTGACAGTATTAGAAACAGAAAAGGAAATAAGAAAGTATCCAACATCACTATTTATATAAAACTTTAATAATCATATATACAGTTTGTAATATTGCAACTGGAATAGGCATTTATACAAGTCAAAAGATATAGACTTACATTTACTGCATTTAAAGAGAGAACATTTACCGAGCATGGTGGAATAGTAAAATAACTATTACAGTTGTAATCATATATAGTCTCTGACAAAGAGAAGTATTTTTATGTTGTCACATATTTATAAAAATTGTAATCGAGTATTTTTATATAGTAATACATAGTAATAAAACTTGATGAATTCATAAAAATATTTCTATAAATTTAGTATAATAGAAAATATAGACAAATTAAGTATAGGTAGAAAACAGAACTAAAATTTAGAATCATTAGCTTTCAAAATTTAATTTAATAAAAATAACACACATGCATAAAAATATATTGTTCTTAAAAATCAATACATTTATGTATAAAACATTAAATAAAACCATACATAAATTATATTATTGGCAAGAGTTTGAATAAAACAAAATCTTAAAATTAAATTAGCAATATTTGTAAACATATTTTTATAAACTCTTGAAATTAGTTTTGTTAAATATAAATACTTAAAAATAACTTTTATAAATACATGACTATATAGAAATATCTGTCTCCATTATAGACGATATACAATTACAACTGTAATAGTTATTTTATTATTCCAGTGTGGTCAGCAAATGTTCTCTCTCCATTTATCTGCAGTAAATCTATGCTTATGTCCTTTCCACTTGTATAAACACTCATGTTCAGATGGTACTTGCACTATAAATAGTTTGTCCTGTTCTATCATGGGTTAATAATTTCTAACAGTCAAGTATAAAATCTTTGAGTAAGATATGCACTGATGCTTGCATTGGAATGGGGGCTTGCTTAAAGCATAGAAGTTTATGATTTGTTTGGCTAGCAGTTGAGGTCTTGGATTGTGAATGAATATAAGAATTAAATTGAGTTACATTGTAATTCACAAATAATGAAATTGAAGATTTGAAACTTGCAGATAAAGGACAATACTTGAGTCCTCCAGCTTGTAAAATGTTTTCAGAATCGAGAAATGAAGATAAAGATATTAATTTAGATTACTTATTCAAAGTTAATTTCCTTAACAATATCATATAGTTTTTGACAGAACATCTGCAATTGAGCAATTTTTAATAACTTTATATAGATAAATGCAATCTCGCCGACTATTTTAGTAGATTTAGTTGTTCAAGTTTTAATGTACCTTCTGCTCAAAAACTTTCCTGAATTGTCTATTTGAACAAGATTGTTAAACCCAAATCTATATTTCATTTTGCTGGTGAGCTGGCATAAGTGTATAATGTGTCAGTTTATTTATGGCAGCTATTAATGTTGGTCAACTTTGGATATAGATGTTTTAAAATGTAAAGATCCACTTTGTGCAAACTGCTAAGCGGTATGTGGTGTAGTAAACATGGTGTAAATGCATTGCCATCTATTGCATAGAATGACAAAGTGGATCTTTACAGTTTAAGATATCTCTATTAGTGGTAATTTTTATAATGTCAACAAATTAAGAACATAGAATTTGCTTTTGTGTTTGCAATAAATTTTTTATGCCAGAGCATTTTAAATGTTAAATGAAGCCTGTAGCAACTGCCTTTCAAAAATAAATACAAGTCTATGACTACTATAACGGATTCAAAGAAGATAAACTGATTAAAGAGTTTCCTCTTAACATCAAAAAATGAAGAAAATGCTGAAAAAGTGAAGAAATTAATCTTTGAAAATTGGCAAATAAGTAAAAGAGAGATTGCTAGAGAATTTACTGTCTAAGTAGTCTCAACATACAACACTAATGGTCGATATTTTGGGCATTAAATGCACTGTAGCACAGCTGAATTTTGTTGCAAAAAGAGCATCAACGCAATTGATTCACACAATTTTTATAGTGTTTTAATTTTCATTGGATTTAATTCAATACTATAAATTATGTTTAAACATTTCTATTGTTTTCCATTTATATACCAGAAAGTGAAAACACATATCTTGTCTGTTGATATTTTCTGATAAAGTAATAATAGTGAACCAGGAAAACATCTTTACAGTGACAGTGAATCATAAAAGTTAGTTCAAAATAAAAAGTTTTAATGCGGCATTCAAGAAAATATGAGAACATTTGACTTTTGAGTCATTCCACAGAATTTCGTCAAATGGTGGTTGCATAAACATTTCAGACTCTTTTCATATTTGCTAAATAAAAATATACATACAAGACAAGGTAAAATCCATATTTATAAGATCTATATTTTCTCAAATTTCCAATCTATAGGGCATTAAACTTTTCAAAATGCTTGTTTTTACTAACTGTATACATTTTGAAAATCTTTTACAAGCTTTTAACCAGTAATAAAATTTTAATCATCCAAAAATATTTGAAATCTATAATTTGAAACTATTGAATTCCATCTTTTAATGAGTTCTAGATGATTAAAATTCGTTTTATAAAAATTATTCAATTATTGTAAATTTTTGTAAAAATGCCGATGTTTGGGATGTGTTCTAGCAAGAGTTAAGAATAATAATAGGATTTTTTTCCCAGTTAAAGAATTATATGAGTTAATATCAGAAAAAAATTAAGTTGTTTATTTCTTTCCATAGGTATTTAAAGTTAAATTTTGAAATTTTTCAAAATTTGCTATTTCCGAGGCCTAGTAGTTCAAAAGAGGGACTAGATAGAAATACCAAAATTTGCAGTGATTGACTTCATTACAAGCTTATTAAGATCTAAAAGTTTCATTTTGTTATTGGGAGTCGTTCATAAGATGTAACACATCTTCAATATTTGCAAAAGGACCATTTTTGTTGTGCTGAATGGACAATAATTTATAAGTTATGAGTAGGGAGCGGAATATCTGCAAAGTGCATATATATGCATTTTTTGCATATTTTGTAAATTTTATAATGAAATGCATATTTTTCAAAAATTATTATTTTATGAGCATATTTTTATGTT
>JAHWXV010425646.1:0-11040 GCA_024586415.1 Phrixothrix hirtus
TATATATATATATATATATATATATATATATATATATATATATATTAAAGTAAACTGCACGAAGAATATCTCATACTCTTGCATCATTTGGTAGCATATTTTTGAAGTCACGTCATTAATAGGCTAAAAGCGAACATTTTAATAGGAATTACTAAAAGATGAAATTATTTATTAATACAGCCCGAGTAGGACAAAAATAAAAAAATTGTTGTTTTTGATCTTATCGATATTACTGATTAGTGATTATGAAAGTAAATAAAGCCTTTCGAAATTTGAAGTAGTTTATGTATATTCTTTTAAAATGACTATTTTACTCTAATAGCTTTACTATAATAATGTTCCCTAGTAATAAAAATAAATACTAATAAAATATTACCATTTTACCGAATTTGAAGTTTCAGATATTGTTTTTATAAAAAAACAAGGATAAACTTACTAATCTAAGTTGTAATAGCTTACACATTGCTAGTACATAGGTATATGAATTATTCTACACACACACACATACACTAAGCAATTATAACCAACAATTTAACCTAACCTCATTTGTTTACCATATTGTAATTTAAAACCCTAGGTTTTATATCATGACATGGTAATACTACTTCAACATAATTATTCTGCAGCGTCTTTTTAAGATCCGCAAATGCACAATTTGGCGTATACAGCTGTTTTCATTTTAGTATATTTCTTAACTCATAGATTTTATGACAGGAAACCGTGTGCAATAATACAAATTTATAACTGGAGGTTCATGAAGAACGTATACGTATTTTAATGTATTTGGTCTGGTTAAAGTAATTAAAATTCATAAGAGTATTTGCCAAAACATATTTACCTTTAAGAATTTGGATGCGAACTATGTTAATATATACGTGAAGTTTAATTATATATTGTCAGATTTTGTTTCGTCTATAATAACTGTCGTTGCTTTTGTACGTATTTGCTTAGCATTGCTTTTTATGTTTTGTAATTAGTATTTATGAGCATGCATTGTTGTTGTAAATTTAACGTTTATGTACATATTACTGACAAAGTTTGACAATATATGTTTAAATAAACTCAGTGTGACATCACCTTACAATTTCAAGGCGTGCTATGCATTACTGAAGTGCGTGAAATTTGGAAATTCAATATAGTAACATGTGGTAAATTTTTACATATGCATTTCTCAACAAAAATATTTAAAATACGTAATTAAATAATATTTCAGAACAGAGTTGAGCAAAATATTTTTACACTTAGTTTCGAGTCTCATGGCTCAAGTCATAAAATCGAAAAAATTAAGATATATACCGATAGAAAATAATATACAAAATATATCTAATAAACATTAATCAAAACAAATCGAAACGACTATCAAACAAATTCAGAATTTATTGAATAAATATAAGTCTATATTATTTATAAAAAAATTAATCCTAAAATATGTAGCAATATACAGGCAATCATTCAGGATATCTATTTTATCGTGTAATTCTTATATGGGCTTTCATTTGAAAACTTTCCACCTTGAATAATTCTATAATTAGTGGAATTATCAAAAAATCACTAAAACACGTCGATTTTGTTTCCGAGGGGAGCATTTAATAACCTATTAAAATCAGTTAGGGAATTTTTATCCTGAGCCCCGCCAACTCCTACCCAAAATTTTAAATGACACTACCCCATGTGTGATATATCATTTTAAAGGGTATCAAATTTTGAATCTTTTAAATCAAAGGAAATTTAAATCAGCTGAACCGCTCGTAAATTAGAAATAAAAATGTATTAAACCGGACAATTAATTGCAAAAATTTGACAGTACTGTCGATATTGATAAATACCACCATTTTATTAACACGATAGTTACAAATAATTAACTACAAAATTGATGCAAATTATACATACGTATAAAGTAAGAAGAGTTTACAAAACAAAACAAAACTCAAAAACGTACAAAAATAATTTGATCTTCTACTCATATTATCTACTTAGCAAAATGTACTACTGTACTTAGTAATTCAACGTATCAAATATTCAAAGTATGTGCCTTTATTATTTAAGAAATAATACAATTTATTTTCGAATTCTTAATCTTTTACATAAAAAAATTAAAATGGCGAATTAGAGACAAAAATGTATTTAATTCAATCATTTAATTTCTTATTAGGTAATTCAACTTATCAAATTCTCAAAGTGTACTCCATTGTTATTTTAACAAGAACACAATATATCTAGGCCCAAAGGAAATGTTAATATTTCTTTATCATTGTTCTTATCTCTTTTCTTGTCTATCCTTATCTGTCTGACCATTCAAAATTTCAGATTATGGCAAATCAATTTTAAATTGCAATAAACGATAATATCAAATTAGAAGAGCTATTCAATTTATAAATTTGTTTTATGCTATAGTATGTTTCTAATTACAGTCGAGAAGGTGTACTTTTAGAAATGGTTTACATTTTAGCTGAAAGAACAGAAATTGTTTTTGATTATGGCTCATAGAAATGCAATTATTTTTAATGAGAGATATTCCAACAAAAATATTTCTCATGGATACGTTTATCGACTTGGTGCAGAAATTTATACAAACTGGTTGCGTAAATAATAAGTAAAGAAATCGACCAAGAGTTTTAAATGAAGCCGCACAAATTGAAGTTGATGATAAATCCAAGAACCTGGATTCCTACAGTTTCCAAACAAATTTCAAACAAATATTTCTACTGGGTTCGTCCACATGGTGCTGAAATTGAATAAATTCTTTCGCTATAAAATTCAAAGTTATCAAGAATTGAGCAAAGAAGGTTATAACAGAAAGATCGAATTTTGTGAGAAAATGACTCAAAAAATTCAAAATGAACTATCTCTGGTAATAAATATCTGCTTCAGCATTGAATTAACGTTTTTTTTAATCGATCAGTTAACAAACATCACTGCAGATATTGGGACAATCAAAATCCTCAAGTGTTGTTTCGTGAAGGTGATACGCAGTTTCCTGAAAAAGTTAATGTTTGGGCTGGTATTTTAGGAAATAACATCACTGGACCGATTTTTACTCAAGCTAATTTTATTGGACCAATGTACTTTGATCTTCTAGAAAATACCATTGATCCGCTTATTACCCAGTCATTAAAAGATCAAGTCAACGCAGAAGGGAACATGATTCTTAACGAGCAGAATCTGTATTTTCAGCAAGATCGCCGATTTCCGGGAAAATGGATAGGTTGAAGAGGTGCTCTGGAATGGCTAGCAAGATCTTCGGATCTCACACCACTTGATTTTTTCTGTGAGGCTACTATACTACTATATTATACAAAACTCCGCCCGAAAATATTAATCAGCTCAGAAATAGAATTGCGGAAGAATGCAGACGGATTATCCGTGAAACATTTTAACATGTGCGAGAAGAATTCGAAAATAGGGTGTATTATTGCTTAAGTAATAATGGCACACACTTTGAATATTTAATACATTAAATTACTTAGTACAGTAGTACATTTTGCTGAGTAGATAATAGAAAACTAAATTATTTTTGCACAACGTTTTTGATTTTAGTTTTGTGTTTGTAAACTCTTGTTAATTTATATATAGTAAACATGTCGTTGGCATTAAATAGTGCTGTAGTTAATTATTTGCAACTATCTTGTTAATAACATTCTGGTTTTTATCAGTATCAATAGTGTTGTCAACATTTTGTAATTAATTGTCCGGTTTAACACATTTTTGTCTCTAATTTACGAACGGCCCTGCCGATTTTAATTTTCTTTAATGTAAACGATTTAAAATTGTATACGCTTTAAAATGATATATCACACATAGGGTAGTGCTATTTAAAATTTGGGAGGGGGTAGTGCGGGGGGCTAAAGATTCCTCAACTTATTTAAATAGGTCATTAAATGTCCCCCTCAACGTGTTTTAGTGATTTTTGGTAATTTTACTAATTAAAGAGTTATTCAAAGTGGAAAGTGTTCAGATGGAAACTCTGTATAAAAGAAGTTATCTAATAAATTATCATCTAAAGTAAAATAAGAAACACAAACACTGAAAGTGATATTTATTTCACTTAAGTCAACAAACGACGCTTATATAACTTATGTAACTGTTACGAGACCTTTAAACTGCAATCATTGGAGAACGCGACATTTTTTCATCGCTGAGCTTATTATTCACAGCTGTGGCTCTGTATTTCTTTAGTTTGGTAGATCTCCAACTTTACAATATAAATCTGATAAGAAAATAATTATAGGATAATACGGGTGCCAAGTTAGCACCACTCCCGCAAAAGACTTAACGATCGGAGTTTGAGATTTGTCAAGAAATTTAGATTGAGCTCAGTGAAATATTTGACAGTTAAGAAAATTCATGCTTTTTATAGGAGAAACCTTCAACTTTCCATATTTCATATATTAACTTCAACTAGTTAAAACATATAGATGGCTCTGACAGTTTGAATCGAATGATATCCACACTTGTTATGTGTACAAAAAGGAGCGTATATCTTCCATCAACTTGTCCAGTAACCCCGCACTGATGAGACCTACATGGAATTACAAACCTTTATAAGATGCGTCCTAAAAGTTTTCAAATCAACTCCTATTTTACACACATATTAAAATTAAAACAAAAACCAAATAACAAACAAATGTAATTTTTATTAGTTGTCGCTGATTATTACAAATTACTACAAAATTAGTATTTCTTATTTATTAAACCTAAAAATGTTCACACAAGAACAAAAGATATTTACTGTCGAAAGTTATTTTCATAATGGCCGACGTATCGAAATTGGTGAATGCCAGTACAATATCAATAATTACATAGCAGAATTTAGACAGTTTAGATCAGTTGATTATATCCAAAGTACTGGGAATATTAATCATAGACCAAGAAGTGGAAGACGTCGTGCTAGAAATGAGAACGTTAATAATTTTAAAAATGTGATACAGGAAGAACCACCACTTCAATTAGAAGACTTGTACAACAGGTAGATTTTATATACTATTGCTCATCTTTGTCACAATCTTGTATATGCATTCATATAAGTTACAAATGCACCAAAGACTTTTACTACCATATTATGATAAAATACTAGCGTACTGTCAGTGGTTCAATGAAAATATGAATGACTTGTTAAATTTAACATTTAATAGATGAGGCTTGCTTCACTTGAATGGATATTTAAATTCTCAGAACATGCATATACGGAGCCTTGATAATTCGCATTCTTTTAGACAAGCCCTTTTTCACCCAGTTAAAATTGGTGTGTGGTTAGCGACGTCAAGGCGAAAAATTATCAGTCCAATATTTTTTAAAAGTAATGTAAATGCTGTTACTTATAAAGTTCTTATTTTGCGACAATTTATTAAAGAACTTCATGATGATGAACTCCACAACGGCTTCTTCTAATAGGATTTTGCTAAACTGCGCGTTGCCCACGAAACATTAAATTATCTTCACGAGTTCTTCAGCGACATGTTAATAAGCAAGGACAGATTTCCACCGCGTTCTGGTGATGTAACCCCGTTTGACTTCTTTATTTTCTATACTTAAAAAATTTTACATTTAGAGATCCAGTGCACACAACAGAATATCTAAAAAGCAATATAATAAGAAGATGTGAAGAAATAAATGACAAAATATTACAAAATGTGATTGTTAATATAATTTAAGTAGAAAATAACACTATATAACGTACATAACCGCAAAAGAACTCACTAGTCAGTATTCTGAGCAGACCAGTATACATCTAATCTGATTTTAATGTTTTCAACCCGTAGTACCGCCGAAATTTGGTTATTTGAGTAATGCTGCATGATTCCAGATACGACATATTACCTTCATCTCATAGCCAAGCCTCATTCTAAGACTTGTGAGTTATACAACATTTTTGTAAGAAGCCTTTAAACTGTTCATTTATTTATACTCTTATGGCAGTTTTTGGCAGTTCACGTGTTCCAAAATTTCTAAAATTCTCGCCCTTTATAGGAGGAAACTTCAACTTTTCATATTTCATATAGTTTAGAAAATATTGAAAACTGTTTTCTTTCTTACTTTAATATACATAAAAATTCATTGCACTTTTCAAATTTTATCAAAAAATCTTAATCTGTTCAAAAGTTATAGCGATTTAAAGTTTTTACATTGTGGAATTTAAAAATATTTAAACAGCTATAAGTGAACGTTAATGCATTTTAATGTAGATATAGCAAGGGAAAACGTTTTTCAAAATTTTCGCAGTTTGTAAATTGCAATTTATTTGAAATTCACAAACACCGATTATTGAAATTTTTGGGAAGTGGTCCTCATTTGGTATCAGTATTAACCTACAATAATTTACTGATTAGTTTCATACCAAAGAGGAGAACTGCCATACCAAACATTTCTAGAGCTACCGCTAACCACTCATAAATATAAGAGCAGGATTCGAAATTTTAGAAGTGTCTCTCGAAATAAATTCAACATCATTTTTCACAGAATATTTAATATTCTTTGGTAACTTTTCGAATGGATAAAACTGAAATTTATTACGCTAGGGGATTTCTAATTTTTCAGTTAACGAGAAGTTTGTATTTTATACTTCCAGTGTTAATAAAATATATTAATTTTTCAAAATCGCTTTCCAAATTTATATCATACATATATCCAAACTAAATATCTAAACGTAAAATCAAAATGGAAGTATCTATACCAATTTTCAGGAGTTATTCTCCTAGGATCCCTCTACTGGATAACGTTAATATGGCTACTATATATAGTACCCATATTAACGTTATCCAGTAGAGGGACCCTACTCAAATAATATATATTCTTCTTCTGCATATTGTTCAGTTAGTCCTAAGTCCTGTTGATAATTAATATATTTTCCAATTATGTAGGTTTACATCTGCAAGTAAATGTTGCAGTTGGTTAGCTGAAATCAAGTATTCAAGTGTGGCAAGCACTAATCCTGTGGGAACCAAGGTTTTAGATAACTTTTGTCAGTCGGTGAGTAGATTGTCACTAGCTAGGGGCAGAACCCAAGACTAGAGCTGTATAGAGCAGATTCTAGTTCACTACGCCACTCGCATCTCATTAAGAAATGTTGGTTCTATTGGTTTAAATTAAATATCTATGTCAACAAGAAGGGCTACATGATAATTCCTTTTAGTAGATGGTATACTAGAAATGCAATATTTATCTGCTTTATTTTTGTTGTATTAAACTTTTATCGAAGTAAATAGTTTAGTTATAGCAGGAGAAGAAGGTGGCAAATTGTGAATCAATAAAATTAAAATAAAATGTGCCTGGTGAAATTGGGGGTAATCATAAATTTCTCTTTTATTCACACTGATATGCAGAGTTCAATGAGGTGGAAATTACCTGGCTATCAACATAAAACTGTGTTCAAAATATCGTTACATTTTCAGAAAAACAAGCAATTTAGGAAAATGCAAATGTTATCAAAATCACGCACGGCGATGGATAAACGTAATGTCAAATAAGGTCAAACTAAATATTAAACAAAAAATCACCTATCTCAACTTTAGATGATAAAAATAACCATGCTTGTAGCAGACCAAATTCAATCGGGCCACCACACCTTTCTAAATCAACTGTATAAGACAACCTGGAAAAATTATTCAATGTAGTGAGCGAAAAGATAAAAGACGACTCGCCAAATACTTCTATCAAGCGATGATATTTGCAACTTAAAAATGCTAATACACCTCTAACTTTGATTTCATCATTACATATTTCGTTTTTAGGTTACTAGAAGCTATGTTGATCTCATTTCAAGAATTTGGTGCTATTTTTAGAGATAGAGAAAATAAAATAATATAATCAAAATGATGTAACATATTTAAAATGACATCCAAGAATTTAGAAAGTGTGGATTAAGGTTGGCCATAATCGATCAAGATTTTGGGCTAGAACACTTTCAACAAGTGATAAACCTAAAGCACATTTTAGGGATTAACTATAAATTATTACAATGATATGAAATCCACAATTGCTGGAGATGCAGTATAAAACGTAAAATCTTGCCCGAAAATGCTACGTAAGGTAAAAATTCCTACATTTTTTATTCTACCTTCAACTATCTCAAAACAATATTGAAAACTGCAACCAAGTTGCGACATGCGATTAGCTCAATTTCTCGCCAATATGGAGTGCTCTATTTTTTAAAGCTACGGTTATACCTCTAGATAAATAATTGAGTATCAGAGTTATTTTGGAACCAGATGGTACCAAAGTCCTAAATCCATAATTTACTGAGATCGCTCAAACGTTTTCTGTGGAAAATAAATTGAAATCGAGCAGTTTGTTTGTTTGTCTTGTGGTTGAAGATTCGGGATGCGGAAATTTACTTGATCCTCTTGGCTCCAACTACTATGGTCGCTTCGCCAGGGCTACTATAATTTTATTGAATGTAAAAAAGTTCCGCCACCTGCGGAATTTTTAGCGTGAAAAACATCACATTGACAATGGGAATCACGCAGTCATTTTTTTACTGTCGACTTCGAAGTTAATTAACGATAGATTGTTATCAAAGTAAACTTTTGTTTCAGGAACTTAAAAACGTAAACGTAAAAATCTAATTCTTTAATTATATCCAATTCTTTTGGCTGCACAAATGAAACCTTGATTTAGTAACAATCCGCTAGTAGTTAATTTTAATGTTAACAATCGCTAGGCATCCAAATCTATTACGAACATATACCATATATTTGAACGACCTCGCAGTTACATTGTGAATTTGGGACCACGAAATCGTCTAGTTCTAAACGACGGGAACAATTAATCTGTAAATTCATTTTCCTACAGGTCATAGATTTTCAACAACAAATTATGCTAATCATCTATTGTAACTCCGTTACATTCTTTTAAATTTTGCTTTGTAATAACTTAAGATCAGTAAAATATTTGCAAATTATAAATGTGACGTCTAAGTTGATCATTTCCTAGACTTACATTACAAATTCCATAAGCTGGAAGTTCTGGTTCCAAACGGGCTTCGCCGTTTAATCTGAAAATACCGTTTATCGCTGGTATCGAGTGGTATAGTGGTTATCATATTTGCCTCTATGTCTAAAAGAGGCTGATACAAACCAGGTCGAGGTCAGTAAATTTTTCAGCGGAAAAAAAATTTAAAACGCACATCGTTTTCTGAGATAAGGAAGTAAAATAGTAGGCCCCATGTTAATGCGATGCTTATCACTTAAAAATTCCTATCGGGGTTGGAAAACCTGCAAGTTCGGCTAACTTCTAGTAATCATGCGAAAATGACCATAACAAATGAAGCCAAATGGGTCAATAGAATTTCCGCATCCTGATGTCTCGGCCATAGAACATACAAACAAGTATAATGTCTATTTAGAGGTCAAAAATGGCCACCTTTCAAAATTGAAAGCGATTTCAGAGAGATGAGAATTGATGCTAAACATGCACAAACTTGACTGTCTTCACTTACCTAAAAGATTTACGAGGAATATTGATAAATTATTAGCTTAACACAAAAAATGTTCCTGTCTATCCAAAACAAATTCCAATTTATTCAACATAAACACCTCATAACTGCCTGCACAGCAAAATGCTCATAAAGTAGTTCTATGCCTTTTAAAATAAATTAGTTGGCTCTAAACTAATTCTTTATGTGACAAGATCGTTCTCCCTTCTATATTCTTTTTTAGCTTTGGAAATAAATAGTAGGCTGATGGAAGTAAATCTAATGTATAGGAGAGCTGGTCAATTAATGCAAAAACAACTTCATTAATTTTCTGTAACGCAGTCAAGGATTTGTGAGTGGCAGCATTGTCTTGAAAGGGCGTGGCACACTTCTAAATATTTTCATTGCACTTTTCCCAATTTTTTTCCGAAGTTCGACAGAATTTTATGCTGCTCTACATAATTCGTTCAATATCATTATTTTGTTCTTGTCCCAGAAATTGATGTGAGGGCCTATCGTATCGATTTTTGAATACAAAATGTATTTCAATGAAAGAACCAGCATGTAACCATCATTTTGAATGTTCTTTTATTTATGAATCGGAGTGATCGACATATATTTTGTCCATAGTTACAATATGATCTATAACATTCTTGAAGTCTTCTTTGTAACGGCGGCAAAGTGAGTTGGAAGTTGTCACTCTGAGTTATTTTTGATTAACATTCAGATGTTTAGGGATTCATTTGGCAGATATTGCTCCTACCAAACAGCGATGGTGCGGAAAGCGCGTTTGTAGGAAATGTACAGTTAGAGTCAAATTAGTCAATGCTCAAAATCATGTTATGTATGGTATCAACATTTTCAGGAGCTGACACAGAATTAAGTATTTTGGCATAGTAATACCCTTTAACTTATGTAGTTGTTCTTCTAAATTTATCAACTCAACTTTGTATGATGGTGTCAAAGGAAAATTATCTCTCAATATATCCACAATATCCACATAAAATTCCTTTTAGCTTAATCTTTTCACAAGATAGTTAATCACCGATCAGTAGTCAATGTTATTAGAAATAAAATTTTTATGTGACATGCAATTTTTTATTAAATTTCACAGTGTGAAATCGGTTAACCCCTTTATCACTTGAACTGGAGGAACTATTTCTCATATAACATTCTTGTCATCGTAGTAACTGCTTTCGGTTTTATTTAAGGGAAAGTTCTAAGACAAACCATTTATCAATCCCCGCATCTAAAGTTTCAATAAGGTACTACTGCATACATAACATGTCAGAATTGAACTGGACAATAGTCAAAGTATTACATGATTATGAAGCACTTTTGACTTACGCTCATTAGAATTTTCATTTTACTGTTCAATAATATTTAAATAATTACAATCAATATACGATATTATTGAAGCAGGGTCAAATTTATTAATTAAGAATGCATGAACGAAGACCAAATGCTGCATACATACATATATACATACACACACACACATACACACACACCCACCCACACACACACACACAACACACACACACACACACTCACACACACACACACACACACACACACACACACACACACACACACACACACACACACACACACACACACACACACACACA
>JAHWXV010425669.1:0-10939 GCA_024586415.1 Phrixothrix hirtus
AATAATGAATTATGTCACTTTTTACAAATAAATGTGGTAAATAAGGGGTTAAGTATATACATAGAACACGACAATGTGCTTTGATACAATTACAGGCGTAAATATCTTGTTTTGATTGGTTGACCATTTAATATAAGGTACAAATTGCCAACGTTATGGAAATTTTAAACGTTATGCCCTATGTTTTATGCAAATAATGTGTAAGGTGTAATTGGATATGTACGTACAGGGTTTCCCAAATTCGACGCTTTCATAGGGTATCTCGGTAACTGTTGACCTAACCCAAAAACTAATTAAGCACTTATGGGCTCGATTTTAGAAATAATAATTACGGTGTAAACAGAACTCAAAAGTTTTCAGTTGTTTCCGAGATACAGGGCGAAACTGAAAATTTGACAATTTTGAAATTGCCTTATATCAAAAACTTTGTAAACATTTTTGTTACTATATTCTATGCAGAATTAAATGACATTAACCAACATTGTTTGTAGGTTATGGTTAAGGAGCTAGTGCATACAACTTTGTTATTTTAAATGGAACACCCTGTATTTTTTTAACTATAAAATTCAGCTTTAAATTCTCTTTTCAACGATGTCCATCTTTTACATAGATTTTTATAAAAAACTAGATTTTAGCAGCATCGTTGAAAAGAGAATCTAAAGTTAAATTTTATAGTTAAAAAAGTACAGGGTGTTCCATTTAAAATAACAAAGTTGTATGCAACAGCTCCTTAACCATAACCCACAAAAACTTTTGGTTAAAGTTATTTAATTCTCCATATAATATAGTAACAAAAGTCTTTGAAAAGTTTGTTGGTATCTAGAATAAAAAAGTTATAAAGCAGTTTCAAAATTGGTAAATTTTTAGTTACGTCCTGTATCTCGGAAACAACTGAAAACCTTGTTGAGTTCTGTTTACACCACGATTATTATTTCTAATATCGAACGCATAAGTGCTTAATTAGTTTTTGGCTTAAGTCAAGAGTTACGGAGATACCCTATGAAAGCGTTGAATTTGGGAAATCCTATACAATTTTATGGTAGTGTTATATTTTGTTTTGCGCATAATGCATTAACAAGATTCATTTGTTATATGAACAAAAACGCATTTTCAATAATTAATTCGCGTTTTGAATCGAAGCGATTTTTAGCGTTTAAATTAGATCTTACTTGTGAGGTTTTTTGAGCACAACTAAACATTACAGCATGGTTAACTATAGTAGTTAGGTAAAATTAAAACTTCAGTTCTCACGATTTGCGTTTTCCACGTACTCTAATTCTAGATTAATATCTAGAAAACTGGTGTACAATTTGAAGTAGCTTCTATCTAAGTTAAGAAATAACTTACACTTACAAATTTAATTTAACTCTTGTTTTGTGGCTGAGACCTCGGGATGCGGAAATTTCCTTGCCCCCTTGGCTTCAACTAGAATGGTCATTTCACCATTTCTACTAGAGCTTTACCGAATCTGGAGGAGTTCCACCGCCAGTATAGTATAGTATAGAGAAGCATGTTTTCAAATTTATCTTCACTCAAAAATTTACCAAACTCGATCGGGTTTGAACCCTCGCACCATGCGCGTGGCGGCAAACATACTAACCACTACACCAATCAAGGCCGGTGTTGTTGCTTGATGTCCTGCTTTTATGCATTAAATATGTAATTTACATGTTAATAAATATTTGATTCTTATATTTTAACATCAAATTAGAATTAGTTATTTTGCTTCAGATAAAGCAAAACAATATTATTTAAAGTAAATGCTGTAGTGAATTTTATTACCCTAAGCTATTAAAAATAAATTAAAAGTATGAATCTCTAGATTAAACCATTAGAACTATATATTGTAGTACAGCTTTGTACGAGGCGCGTACGGAAAGTAGTGCCCGTTTTGCAATTAAAATACAACTTGCAAAAATTTTGAAAGGCAACATTTGACAACTACATATCTTACATTACTTTACTACATAGTTACAATCTAGATTCAAATATCTGCCATATTGTGTAATACATTTTTTTTATCTTTGTATCATATTCCTCTGCAGCCAGTTCATTGAAAACGTTTTCTTCTCAAAACCTTCGAATTGTATAAAAAGGTAATTATAAGAAGGCGTCAAATCTGAGTTGTAGGGTGAGTGAAAATTACACAGCGAAACTGGCTACGTCATGGAGAAGCACGATGTCAGCAGACAACACCACGCCTAGTCGCCTATTCTGAATTGCCCACCGCAATTTCTATGCATCAATATCAATGGTGGCTCAGCGATGCAATAGATCATTTCTGTCCGAGAAAACGGTTGCCATTAGTTTTGAGTTGTTTTTTCTTTTTGAAACGTTGCTCTGGTTGGTGAACAACTGTGATGCCATTCTCTTGTCTGAAATTCACCCTGAGGTGTTGCATAAGAAAGCCAAGTGTCAGGAATAAGCCTCCTTCATTAGAGTAGCACTCCAAAAAATTCCAGACCGCGCCCATGCGCTTCTTGTTAGGTCCATCTGTGAACCGAGAAACCCACCGTACACACATTTTTCTGTTCTTTGGGTGATCTCTAACAATTTTATAAATAATGGTACGCGAAATATCGTGTCCTGTTCATTCTTCATCATGGACATTTTCTCTCCAGAAGTTGAAATTTCGGCATTCTGTATAAAATTGACGGTGGATATAACATGGTTTAACATTTATTACGTTTAGAAATCGAATTACAGATCTCAATTCATAAATGGCGGCGTTTTCAATTTTTTCAAACATTCATTAAATCAATGTAGGAAATCATAACGTAACATAACCTTGTACACACAGAGCTGTCGGGTTCGGGCCATTAGCTCTGCATACAACGCAAACGGGTATTAGTTCCGAACGCGCCTTGTATATAAGAATCCAAGGTTCTATGATATACACGGTGTAATCTTAAAATACGGTGAATGAATTTTTATAGCAGCAACTGCTACCGCTACATCCAATAACCTGATCCTTTGAGATAGCCAGTGTCAGGTCTGAACAAATTTCGACTTATCAGTTGACTTCCGAAGCAAGAAGAGTGAGGTCGTATTTACCGTGTCTGTCACCCATAATGGATTTCAAAGAAGCTTATGACATGTTAAAATCAGTGTATGGCGATAATGCGGTGACTCTGAAAACTGTTTACAAGTGATATGAGCGATTTAAAAGCGGAAATGAGTCGACTGGAAACGAATAACCGTCGGGACGTCCTTTGACCTCAAAAACAGACAAAAACATGCTAACAGTGGCAAAAACGATTCGTTCAAACAGGTGATTGACTATTCGAGAGCTTGCTAAAGAACTTCACATATCGTATGCATCTGTGCAAAGCATTTTAACCGATAATCTGCAAATGAGACTTTTTACAAACGAACGAAAGGAAAATTGTCAGTCAGGTTGCTGTCTTTTCACATCCTGGCTCTTCCCAAAAATAAAAACCATGCTAAAAGGAAAACCTTTTGACACCATTCCTGACATTGAGTGGGCCACGACGGAGCAGCTGAAAGCCCGGTAGCCAAGAAGAATGATTTGAAGGAGGTTAACTCAAATTTGATATAAACTTATTACGTTCTTCGTAATAAATTCATTTACCTATTTTTTTTATCATACCTCGTACTTCGGAGAAGTTTGGGAGGCAACGCCCTACAATTGACGTTTGAAAACGTTTGAAACGTCCTGATATATTTTAGTGGGAAAATACAGTTATAGTTATTTTGTGTAGCTGATTCACAATTTATCAAACTCTATGCTCTAACAAATCTAGAAAATTTTTAATGAATTCAAATATATCCATCAAATGAGCTTTTCCAATATATTTCCAAAAAGGAGTAAACGATTTTGTTGAAGGAGTATCGCTAACTCAAGCTTTTCAGATTAACCACATCGAAAACGTTGTCTCTGCATGGGTAAAATATTATCACGACGAAAGTCACTCATACTAAAAAGTTCAAATTGCTTATAGCAGCCACAGATTTCTCTGGTTAGAGAATGCTTTGACAAAGCTCTAACCGGCTAAACAATTACACAAATGAGACAGTAGATAAAAGTTTCGTCCCAATTTCAGGCATTCGTTGTATTACCATTGTTTGAGAAAAGAGCGGCATTTTTATATGTAATACAGAGTGAAGAAAATATGGCTAATTATTCAGAACAAAAATCATTTGAATCATATTATCTCAATTCCTGTGTCAAAACCAAAAACTACACAGACTCTTGTTAAACGACATTCATAATACAGAGAGGCTTAGTTCACTCTGACGAATTTAATATATGCCAATTCAAACTGTCACCTGATCTAAAGATGATCTGCTAATTAAAAGAGTTTTCCTCCGAGAGATAGTTTTCCCATTTTTGAAAGATAGCCAATGGGTCATCGAAATATTTTTTATAAGATCGGCAGAAATGTTTCAAAAAATTGTTTAAACGAGAAGGAAGAAAAGATTAATAACAGGATGTAGTTAAATATTTTTAGAATCAATTTAATAAATAATAATTGATAATATTAAAACCAATGAATTCAAAATTGACGAAGAAGCAAACAACTGTTCGTACATTTAAATTTACTTTCATAATATAGTTTAGATATAATCATTCCAGAAAGCCCATTTTAAAAATTGGAGTTCTGAGGAAAATACATACACAAAAACGACATAAATTAAGTAGGTACACGGCAACTTTGTCGATTTGAAAACTGTCAGTCGTTCTATATACCTAGATTCATTTCTTATTAGAAATCATCAGTATAGAACACCTCTGACAGTTTCGAATCGACAAAATTACAAGGTAACTAACTACTGCAGTTGGTTTTGTGAAGAGAATACATATTTTTGTATCTCTTTTCCCCAGTGCTCGAATTTTTAGAATTCACGCCATTGTTAGAAGTTTCTCTACTTTCTTGAATGTTTGTATTACACTAACTTATAATTTTAGCTAGCTAGATGTCACTATGCAGTTATAATATAATTTAGAAATCAAATGGAATATTAAAAAATCAATAATGATCAGATCTTTCCAAGTAAAGTTTTTAAAATGTTAATTATTCCATATAAATTCCGTATCTGTTAATATACATAGTTTTATGAGATATTAATTATAAGTAAAGCTTCGAGTTTATGCAAACCAGGTGCATTATTTAATTTCCAGTTTTATGTCTTGTTAATGATTTTACGTATTTTCTTCGTAATATTTCTTCTTAGATTATATGTAAATAATAAATTGCAAAAAGATCAGTAATTGCCTCCAAATATGACTAATAAATTAAATAATTAGAATTTGATATTAAATACACTCGAAACCAAATTTCAGAGCCCCAAATTATCTGCGTAAATGTTCAATATTTATTATTTTAACAGCTCCACGGTTGATTTGTGCTTTGCCAATTATGTCGTATCATCACCAATAAATTTGCGTTAAACTAGTACCTATTTGTGTACAGTAATTGTGTCACAACTGTACAGGGTGTCTCAAAAATAAGTGATATTCCGCAAACTGTAGGTACATTATGACCTGTACAACAAAATTTGTTTGAGGTGCGCGCCGTGCCGGATAGTAATGCCGTTGCCCTTGACGTGTATCACTCATCGGTATATCTTCAATTAGGAACATATGTTTGTTTCTAAACATATTTATTCCAGAAGATAGCATTAAGAGAGTTGTGTTACTTTATCTGACATATTTGAGAACGCTATTTCTCAATTTACAATACACAAGTGTAATAGGTAAGCGAAAAATTTAAAAATCATTTTTGCAAAGCAAAATAAATAAATAAGCCAAGTATTTTCCAATTGTTATTTTTATTTACAATAGGGAATAATGTTGTTATTGGTAGTCATAAAAAGAATTGGTTATTTTGTTTTAGAATATCTCCATTAAACACGTTACAAAGTTTTAAAACAAAATTAATTGTATCAACTTTGTATCTAACATTTAAGATAAAACAATTTAGAACCTTATGTTGTTACAAATAATTTTGATAGCAAGCAATCAATATGTTTTAAGTGTAACGACAGACTTAAAATTGTTTTCTCATTTCAAAGAAAGTAAACAAGGCCAAAGAACTTTGACAGGTCACATTACTATAAGCATGCCTTAAGCAAACATTGCGTGTTTTTATATGAATATCAAATTGCAGTAGTACGTGTTTGCTATTGTTCAATCGATAATTCCTTTTAGTTAGTAGACAGAATTGTATTTAAAGCAAATTAGATCATTAAATTATCATAATTTAAAAACGATTATAAGAAAATTGTGCTCTACAGGATATAAGGTACCCACTGTTTATACGGTGTCACTTATTTTTGGGACACCTTGTATTGCGTTATTTTAAAAATTTGAAATAAATACAGTTCCTCCCGAACCTTAATTTAAGCTTCAGCGGAGGAAGTTCTAAACATTCTTATTGCAGATTCTAATTATTTTAATCATAGATTAAGTAAAGGAACAGTGTATTTAAGGAAAGTTTTCGGACATAGCATTTACTAAATCTGCTTGCACAATTTCCTTTCGATATATGGTATGACCAAATATAACTATTAGAAGATATGGTACAACTTTCTTTTTTTAGCTTGAATTATTGAATTGATTTGTAGCTTATATTAATATTCATTCAAATAATTACCTTGACTTAATATTTAAATTGATGCTAAGTTCCTTATGTTGTTTCTGAATACACATACTTTCATTTATGTATGTATATGTATTCAGAGGTAGTATTTTTTTTAATAATTTCCGGAACAATTTATTGATTTAATTATAAACAGGAAAGGAATTGTTTTTTAATTAATTTCTCATCGTATAATGTTTTTGTTTGGTTTCTTTTGTTTTTTCTCATCTAAATTTCAAAATTTAATAAAAGTCGACGGTGTATTCTTATATAACGGATAACAAATTGGACTGAAATCAAGGCTAATATGCTTTCATAATTTGATATTTCAGAGCATGTTTAAGTGATCAACGTTAAAAAAAAAGTTGAGCAAGCGTGCGATATTTCGGACTAATTTTAGTGAAATCGGGGTCGGCTAGCTCGAGTCGTTAATCGGGGTGAGTATAACTGCTGTAAAAATATTTGCTTTCAAGATCTAATTCCTAGAAAAACGTCGAATTTGGAAGGGTGTCAACTAAATTTATCGTTACTTACTGAAATAGGCGAAAAACAAGCCTTGCGAAATCTGCCACTTCAGTCAATTGATATACTTAGACTTACCTTTTATGCATTACTAACAATATTGTTAAACGAGAAAATTCGTTTATCGTTTCTCATTAAAGTAAGTAGTCGTATACAAAATGCAAAAAAGTGAACACAAGAACTGAATGTATCAATTCTAAGATACCCAAAACAGTTGAAGTCAATCATAATATGCAATAACTTCCTTAGTTTACGTCAGCATTAATTAAATATCTCAGTTAATTTAAATCGCAAAAAATAAGGACTTTATTACTCTCTAACTTTACGATAAACGATTGAATATTGAATCTAACTCCTTGTTTTAAGAACAACGCACTGGTTATGTATTAAATCTAATTTACAGTTTACACTCAGCTGATTTCATTTAGGCAATCATCAATTCTTTAATACGCAACGGAAGCATCTTAATACCTTTTGCTAAATAGTTACGGTTCGAACATTCTCTTCAGGGACGTAGAATTAAACATAACTGCGCTTCCAGCATCGAACGGAATAATAAATTAGCGCATGCAAAGCCATCCACTAGAGAAATGTAGCACAGCGTCGAATTTACACTATTCTAACACTCGGGCGCAACAAATATTTGATGCACCCACGCCTCGACTACGGGTGCTTTGTAGTGAATGCTCGGAGTTGCCTGGAAGAAGTTATCGGTATTCGCGTGACCGAAGTACAGTTCATTCAAAAATACTACAGAGAGAATTTTTGATCTAGAACCTTATTTAATTTGACTAAACGAAATTGCACACCGTTTGTGCCAAAAGTTTCCCGGCTTTGTTTATGCAGACAGCATTAACAGCGCCACACGTTCGAGCAAATTCGTGTTATCTCATGAAATGCTTTTGACCATACGTTTTGACAAGCGGTGGATTTGATACCTGATTGTTTTGAAACAGCTTCAAAAAAAGAAATAGCGGGTCCATCTTCTTAAATCATACAAAACTGCCATCACACTATAATAAAAGTTGCCAACTATGTTACGACTAAAGGTTCGTAACCAAAGCTTTGGTGCTTTCGTTTAGTTATTCTAGTTCTGTTTAAATTGAACATTTTTATTAAGCATAATTTCTGTTTAGAAATTTTGTTCAGTGAATTTTAACAAAGCTCTAGAGTGCCATTTAACTTGTTGAAGATACGAGACGGCTACTTAGGCGTTCTTGTGCGAGACGGCCGGTGTTCTACGTCATTAGTTCGCTTTTCATTTTTAATTGTTGTTAACCTTCAATATTCGATATAGAAAGCGAATAACTTATTAATTTTGCGATTAGTTTGACTTTTAATTTTCACTTCGGAAGCCGTGCATGTTTTGAGTCCAAGTCCCGTTGGTCATTTCTTTTTTACTTCAGATTTTAATTTGGTTTAATCTTTAGTGTGTGATTAGAGGGCTCCGATAGTCCGAAATTCATAATTAAAGAATTACTTATCTCTTAAGTTATGTGAAGCGGGATAACAAATTGCACTAATGGAATGACAACGGTCATGTTGTGTTTATTAATTATGCTGCTTCTATCCTGAGGTACCTATAATACTTTGTTTTAATTCCTATGGAGGCCTTCTAGAATTTTGAAAATATTTAGTTTACTAATAAACTCCGTGTGCCTAGTTTTGTGCTTCACTACGTTATTTCTGCTAATTAAGTCTCTCTGCTTTGAACTTATTAGAGCTTTGATATTATAGAGAGAATATTTAAAAACTGCTTGTTTAAGAAAAATAATGGGTTATTAAAAGATGACTATCAACAACTCTAAATTCTGTCTAGCATTTTAATTTTAAATCGAATAATAGCTAAAAACAATCAATTAAGATTCTACAATTTTCAAATTATTTAAATGCTTAGTCGTTAGCTAAAGATATTTATTTATAATTCCTTATCTTATTGAATTCTTTTGATTTAGTTGTAAATAATTATTTATAGATATTTACAATTGTTGTTAAACAGATTACTATTGTTACACGTTTACCTTATTCTATTCTGTAAATATGTTTTGGTTTTTTCAGATTTAACCACGACCCCATGCTCTTTTTAAGCGACTTTAATTTATCTGTAATTTGAAAAACATTAGTTTTCTTCCCGTGATAACAGAAAATGTAGACACAGATTTTCTAAATACTTGATCTATTGTAATTTGACCTAAACGGATCTATTACGTATTACATTAAAAATTGGTTAGTCATTAATACCCTCAAAACAAGACAATTAATATAGGTGCATTATTTTACTAATTAAGTTTATAAAGAATCATGCATACATACGACATTTCTATAATTACTTTCAAATTAAAAATTATTACTTCTTAGTTCTGATAGATCCAAATCTGTTTTCATTATTAGTACTATCAACAAAAAATGTCAAAAAAACACATTTCTACTCATATGTACACAAACTACAAAAAAAGATAGTTATGAAAAACCAAATATTTACATCACGTATGAAATGTTTTAATAACAAATGCAGTTTATAATAAACTTTGCTAATGCACATAACACTTAATATAAATAATCAATATCCACTACATTCGCCTTGTAAAATGAATTAAATAATAAGGGGAAATTACCTGTTAATGTTAATTTCTCTAAAAACACGCGCCAATGCATGGAATTCAATATTTAGTACGTGTGAACTCATTTAACCCTTCATTTAACGGCAAAAAATGTTGTATACTAGTTTGGAACAATATTAAGGGTTTTTTAAAATGTTTATTTAATTTTATGGGTATGAATATGGGCAGGTTGTACAATATTAGTTTCAGCTTCAGTTTTTCTTGGAAATAATGGGGTTTAAGTAAACTGAAGTTTAAACCAATATTGTACAACCGGTTGAAAGGTTGAAAATTATGATTTAGTTCTGAAGGTATTTGGAAACAACTGCATAAGTTAATATTTTGCTAAACACAAACGAATTTGATTCTCGCGAAGTGTCTCAGATGACTTATTTGGTGGAAAACCTAATTACATAATAAGAGGCTTCAACTCCCAACCAAGATCTGAATCATAGCTTAAAAATCTGGTATGAGACAACACACGAGTCTCTTTTACGTACATGCAAATATTCACACACGATTAAAATATTATTTACGTTTATTTTGGGAACGATAATTCTAACGATCACCCGCCAAGTTACTGGACACGTAAAACCCTTCTTAACTCCAGAAATGTTCTCTGATAACTCGCTTCATCGCATTTTTTCAGCAAAACCGCTAAGTTCACATAAAAGGATGTCAAGGGCATAAGAACCGTAGCAAGTTTCAAAACAATTGTTAAAGCCGTTTTCTAGAAAATCTCAAAATACTTTAAAATATCAATAATAAAGTAGCACTTCCGATCATTAGATTTTAACTAAATTCTTCCGATCTCATGCACAAAAGATAAATAACTTAAATATGGTTTTTCAATTTCAAATGATGATTTGTTTTTGAGATATGTTGTCTACAATTAATACTTTAAGTACTTCCGGTTACTCAATTTTTTAAAATTTATTGGAGAAACTACTTATTTCATATAAAACGGAATGAAGTAGCTATGAAATATACTAAGTTTTAAAAAAATCGTAAGAGCTGATTTCATGAAAACTGCGAAAAACCGAAATTTGGAAAATATCTAAAAATGACAGAAATAACGTGGAACCTATTAGATTTTGATCAAATTCTTGATTTGATATACAAAGGCAGTTATGACCACAAATATAAATTTTCATTCAACTAGGACTTTTAGTTTCATAGTTATTTTATTTAGAGTTAACGGTGAAGGTACTTCCG
>JAHWXV010425725.1:0-12270 GCA_024586415.1 Phrixothrix hirtus
TATATATATATATATATATATATATATATATATATATATATATATATAAAGTCAACCATTAAAATTAAAAACTATTTTTAAAATTATTCAGAGAATCACTGACAATTAACTTAAAAACGAATATTTCGTAAAGAATTGTTTGCTTCATCAGTTAACTAGAACACTTGAATTAACGTACCTACAACCTAAAAAGAAATATCGATGCTACTTATTTATATACATATTAAATAGGTATTAATAAAAGACTTGAACATAAGTTAAAATATGTACATAAAATATTAGTTAAAGGTATAAGTTACGTGAATGTATTAAATATTAAAATTTCCAACAAAGTAATCAAACGCTATACATTTTAAAAGTGGGGTAATTAACGAACAAAATAAGTTAACAATTGTGGCGGAAATTATAATGAGCCACCTATTGGAAAATGTATGTTCTAAATTGGATAACACATTGCCATTGCAATATGTGAATGATATCGTATGTGCCATACCATCTAATGAAACACATTACACGCACAACTTGTTTAACAGATACAATAAGCAAATACAGTTCACATGTGAATGGGAATAAGACGATAAGGCCCCTTCTTTGATTATTAGTCACATCTAATCAGCAAAATATAATAAAATTTGATTGTTGCAGAAAACCCATATCTTTTAACAGGTATTTATGCTATTCTTTACATAACCATCCATACATAGCTAAGTGGGATAAATTAAACAACAGGTTAAGGAACGGCTTATTCAGCGAAAGTCTGTTTTTACGAGAAAGTCACATAGTTGTACCCTTGCAAAGAATTTTTTAATAGCAAACATAGTTCTGATATTGATTTGGTTCATATTTTATTCAAAGAACACTTTTATCTAAACCAAAACTTAAGATTTGGCCGTAAAACATTTTGGTAATTGTTTGAATGACAAAACCGATGTTTTTTGTTTTTTCAAAATAAATTTTGTAATGGGTAGAAATGCGTGAAGACGTCTTCAGGGGGCAGTTAATTGTCAATGTTCAAAACTGAACGCCATTCTAGATAAGCAGATCGGCGGTTTCAAAGTGAATTCAACTGATTGACGTTCTGTAAGTTCCGAAGCGCTGATGACGGTAGCTGTCAGTAAATTGATTTAAATCTGGAGGTCTGAAGCCCAAGGTTCGAAATAATAACAAGAGGTTACAGAACTTCATTACCTGCCCGACTGAGCTGTACGACAAAGCTAAATTTCATATCTTACAATGCTATATTACTTACTAGCTGTAATTAAAATTAAACTAACTTAATATTAAGATATATTCATAAAACAATTGGTTAAAATAATAATTTTGTTGGTTACTTTCTCTATCTTCGCTATTTGTGCCGTTTCTATTTTGTTTTATTTTGTTTTCGTTTTAATTTATAACTATACATTTTTTTCTATGTTTATGGGTTCTCTAATTATTCGTGTCATGCAATTGTTTTTATTTATAATTAAACATAGTTTTCTATGTTTATGGGTTCTCTAATTATTCCTGTCGTCCAATTTTTGATAACTCAGTCAATTGCAACGGACACAAAACGGAATAAATGCCTGCAGTTAGTTCGACTTGGACTATTATCACGAGAAATTGAAGTAAAGACCTTGAGAATGACATGAAACTGTTGAAACACCGCCACAACAAAAACTGTCACTTTAGGGAGTGAAAAGATAGGTGCATGAAAACACCCTAACCAACACTCACATCAACACCCACACAATCACATTCATACATCCACATACGCACACCCGCACACGCATAGACACACAGACACTCACACACACGCACACACAAATACAAGCACGCACGCAAGCACGCTCTCACCCACGCACGTACGCGCACACAAACGCACGCACTCACGCACACATGCACGAACGCGCTCGCACACACACACGTACGCACTAACGCGCACACGCACGCGCGCACGCACGCACGCACTCACACTCATGCACTCACACACTCATGCACTCGCGCACGCACGCACGCACACATACACGATCGCACACAGACGCGCACGCGCACGCGACAGTACGCATACGCATGCATATCCACGCATACCCACGCACACACCCACGCACGCACACACACAGACACACGCACGCAGGCACGC
Organism: Phrixothrix hirtus; assembly: GCA_024586415.1. Classification (NCBI taxonomy): domain Eukaryota; kingdom Metazoa; phylum Arthropoda; class Insecta; order Coleoptera; family Phengodidae; genus Phrixothrix; species Phrixothrix hirtus. The sequence continues at coordinate 2,123 of JAHWXV010425725.1, forward strand.
AGACACGCGCACCCAAACGCTTACGTTCACGGGCAGGCACATGCGCAGGCAGACGCGCACGCGCACGCGTTCGTGCACGCGGACACTCACCCACACTCTCGCTCGCGCGCTAAAACACACGCACGCACGCACACGCACACGCCCACGCCCCCACACACACGCCCACCCATGCACACGCACACGCACACGCATTCGCCGACGCACACGCAGACTCACACGCACACGCACACGCACACGCACATGCATACGCACACGCACACACATACGCGCACGCTCACGCACACGTACACATACGCGCACACCCACACGCACACGCCCACACGCACACACACACACAAATTGTAATTTGTAATTTAGTAAATAGTGTAGCTTAAAGTTGTGTTATTCTAGGCCGAACTTTTCTAATAAGCTGTTATAATTTTAGAGAGAGCGCTGATCCCTATGTGGTTGTATTGCAACAGTTCGAATGTTGATGATAACGTTTTCTACTCTCACCTAGAACCGGCGATCTGTTAGAAATAATTAAATTGGCACTGTGGTGATCATATTAGCTTTTCCGACTTTATGTACTAGTATCTCCCTCAAATTATCTTAAGCTTTCGCTATGTTAGCATTATTTGTACTATTATGGTTTTATATTGGTCTCTTTCTTGAAGGTGTCAAGTCTAGATCAGAAATATAATTGGCAAGCTTATATTTAGTTGACTTTTAAGAGTTTCGCAAATTATCTTTTACAATTGCTTCCACCTATATTACCCTAACGTTGATAATGGTGACCAACTGACGATTTTTAGAAAGCAAGGGATCTTTATACTATTTTTGAATTGTGGCGGCAACAACCATTCCTTGGAATTAGGAAAAGTTGACTTAAGCAGAAGTAATATTGCACAATTTATTGTATTATTGTATTTGGTGCCTGGTTGTAATTAATTAATGCCTCTGGCCTACTTTTGGTAAACATTTTCAGTTTTTCTGAGACTTTCTGCACTTTTACATTAATCGATTGAGTAAACTTAAATTTACCGAGTTGCTCTATTATCCTCATTATTTACTCTTTTATGATTCTAATAGCTCCTATACATCTATTTTTCCCATTCCTCCTCTGACAGCTACAATACGAGGCGTGTTCAAAAAGTATCGAACCTTGAATTTTCCCGCGTAAACCACTGAAGCGAGGGAGGCGTCCATTGGTGGAGATGTGGAGGGGACATTCATGCGCAGCCGTGAAGTCTTTCTCGCCCGCAGATAGCGTCAGTTGCCAGCAGTCGGCCTACATGTGAAGACGTTTAGAGAGCGGTCGTCAGATTTCAGTTTTCGTAAAATGACAGAAAAACTTGAGCAGCAATATTGCATCAAATTATGCCACAATCTTGGCGATATCCAAGCGGAAACCATTCACAAGATTCAACAAGCTTTCGGGGACGATGCCATGAGCACCTTTATTTAATTCAGGATTTCTTGGCCAAAAACAACATTCCTGTGGTTCGTCAGGCTCCCTACTCACTCGACATGGTTCCGTGTGACTTTTGGCTATTTCCCAAGCTGAAAATTCCGCTGAAATGGACCCGATTTGAGTCAAGAGAAGACATCAATGGGAATGTGACGGACCGGCTGAACACTATTCCAACAACTGCGTGTTTCCAAAACTGGCGGAAGCGCTGGGAGAAGTGTGTACATCACCAAGGCGACTACTTTGAAGGGGATTCAAGTTTCTGACCACCAAATCAATAAATATATGTATGCCGACCAAAGGTTCGATACTTTTTGAACACACCTCCTATGTTTTGAAAATGTTGCTCTTTAACTTTATGTACTATCAGCTTAACCTGTTCCTTTAATTTTCAAAAGATGATCTTGTAATTTAAACTTTTAGTTCTTGCTAACCGCTTTTTGGCTATACACTTCCTCTAAATAATTGCATCTTCTTGAAATGAGCGCTCTCATTTGCTCCTTTTGTCGTTTTACTATCTTCCAATGCCAATATATCTCAGAAGATTATCTTAGTCATTGTTTGCTCTAAATCGATTTCTTCAAAATGGTTGGGACATGGTGAATTTTTCCGTTAAATAGCGAAATTTTGGCTTTAAGGTTCCTTGTGATTTTGTATTACTGCTCATGAAAAACGTATGGCATTAAAAACTCCTTGTAAGACAGAGGTTTCGTAAGAGTGTGAAAGAACGCCTCTTTGACTTAATTCCTTAGGTGGACGTTAACAAATGTACGAAAGCTGGCTGAAATAATTGTATCAACCAGTTTAAACCATCACTTTTTTGTGCCTTTGGATGGCACCTGCATATTCATAGCAATCTAATAAATTTAGCTTTAAAATTTGTATAACTAAAATAAAATGATTCTCTTTATGGAAACACGTAAACTTTTATCGTTATTTTTTTCCATTTGTTAAATTAAAATCATAAGATTGACATACATATACCTATAATAAACAACCTCGATAGAAAATATTGATGTTATAGCTTCTCAGCAATCACCGGTTGCCTTTAATTTTCCCTTCTGAATAATAAAAATTAAAATTTTGAGAAATATTTCACTCTACATTATTTGCTATTTTGATTAAATGTCAATCTAAAATCCGTGGTTTTATTCGCAATTCTTAAAAACAAATAAAAGTTTTGAAGTTGCGTATACCCTACACTTGCAGACTTTATTTGTTGGCATTCTTTCGCATGTAAACATCAAAGAAGTTTCAAACTGTAATAAAATGTTTACCGAAACGCAGACAACTAAGATAAATGGAAAAATAAAACGGAAATTACTGTAAGGTTTCTTAACTAAATAAATGTGAAAAGTTCGATATAAAAGCCTTTTAGCGTAAATTTTACGTTAATGCAAAACAACGTATTTCTGTGCGTTAATATATAATTCTAAATTTATTGCTATATTGGCCATGTGAATATTTGACGACATAAATTAACTTTAAGCATTAGAAATAGGGTATAAAATAAATAACTTCGTCATGTACTAAACTACAAAATGTAGGGTGCATATAAAGTAAATTATAATCTACTTCATTTTTCTAGCCATGATAAAAGAGAATGTTCTAATTACTTAGTCATGTTTATGAGGGCCAGTCACATGATGCAAAGGAAATGCTCCAGCTAGTTTGACATCTGTCTAAAAGTGAAAATGGCTGAAGCAATCATTCAGTATTGAAGTTTAATGTAATCAATAACAACAATAATTTAATTGAATATGAATATTGTCAATCTACTTGAGCACTGTGCGGATTCATGTGAGCTGTTCGTCATTAATGAATTAGTGCAATGGATACTAACGGAAGAACGCACGGATAATCCGCTTCGCTATTGTAGGAGGTCTACCACTGACCGGTGCAATGGTGTGCGAGATACCGCTAGATACTACAAACCCCGAACTAGCTTCAAAGAGCACAGTACTAAGGGAGTATTACGTGAGGTACTATTTCGTCACAAAGTTCCTTGCCCAATGGATACCGCGATGGCACACAGACGATCTCCCTGGTAATAACAACCCTAGCAATAGTGAGTGGTGTAGTGGTACCAATGAAATAGTGCGCGAGGTACCTATCCTACACATTACCACAAGGTCAAGCTAAACTCACGAGCATCAAGGGAAATAGTACGCGAGATATCTGCTTCAGAAACCTCTTGTTACCACTAGGATGTATAGGAAGCGAAATCTATTACTAATTTAACATGTCAAAGCTCAATTTTATAATTTATTCCAAATGTCCACTTAAAAATAATTTTAAACGTATTTAACCGCTTGGAGATAACTAAATGACACAATAGAAGCTTATTATCAACTAGTAATAGGTTAATATCAGGGTGGGGTGCACCTGTATCCCAGTCAGTCTTCAACGTAAAAAAATCACTCAGTCTTATAAAGGTTAAGATTACTCTAATATGATTTTATGATTTCATTTGATATTATTACTGTAACATTTAGTGAGAACTGTATCCGTCTTAAATCCTGCGTTTGTAAAACGCTTTCAAATTAATAAATAATTATTTCTCACCTCAAAAGTCCAAATTAGATTATAAATGTGACATGTCATCTGTCTAGGAGTGATTAAATAATACAAAAATATTAAACCTAACAAATGTTTTACTGATTAAGTTTTGATTTAGATTTTTAGCAGGCTTTTCTTGAATCCAAAGTATAGCGGTGGCTCTGGAAATGTAAGATGTGCTTGCTTTCAGAAAGCGCTGTATAAATGAGCATTTTTCGTTAGTCACACTCGAGCATTTTTGAAAGTAATTAAAAGCAATCCTGTATTACAGTTAATTATTATTATTGTCTTTTAACATCTTTTACTTTATGATTGTAAATATTTACTGAATTACTTATCTTATTTATTAAATTCAAGTAAATATACCTAATCCAATACATAATTGTGACAAAAGAATTTTATAAAGTACAACGAAATTGTAATTTTTTATGTAAGAATATATTATTATACAGATGACCTTTCTGTATGGTTATAATGGAAATTTCTTGTTTTGCCGTCGTAGTTATAAAGAACGCATAACAAAATTACAACATTTCCAAGATTAACATCAGTGTACCATTTGTATCTTTTATAATTTATTTTTATAAATACACCCACCGTGTCCCTTAGGATTATTTCAAATGGACGACAAGGCGCACAGAAATTGATGGATCGATATCTTTTATATCGTATGTAACATAGGTTGTCTCATATTTCTTTTCTGTATACATAGATTGCAATACTTATAAACGTCAAGTAAGCGTATACACTTCCAACAAAATCAAATTGGTTAAGTACTAATACATGTAGCTTTAAATACTTAAATATAATAAAACATAACTTACAAATAAAACAAAAGTTTTCACTACGGAATAACATTTAGATTGCCTCTCATCAAGATTTGATATTAAACAGTTGCATTTTTGAATTCATGATCAATCATATATTTCACAATATTTGTGAATTTCTATTATGTATAACGATGATGTCAGCCAAATGTGGTCCACAACTTCGCCTACATGATGCCATTCGTTTAGCGAATCTTTCTATAACACTTTCGCATGATGCACATGCGGCTTTATTTCCTTAACTACGCGTGCGATGTTCTCTTTTAGCTCTCTAACGGTATCATGTTTATTGACATAAACTTTTTCCATCAAGTAATCCCAGAAAAAAAATCTACTGGGGTTAGGTCGCAAGATCTCAGGGGTCAGACGATTTCATCGCTCTGAGAGATAGCACGATGAGGAAATTTGGTTTGGAGTGAAGTGATTGTTTCACATGCTGTGTGACATTATTGAAGTCACATGTCATTCAAACACAAATCGTTAATTTTATTGAAAATGAAGTAACTTAACACCTTCTGATAGCGTACACCATTGAAACTACCAGTGCCACCAATGATTCTTCCGACACATAGTTCACACCAAAGAGTGCATTTTAGGGGACGTATTGGTTTTTATCGAATAAGGTGGGGATTTCCTCTATCCCAGATGCGAGAATTTTAACGATTCATAAAATCATGAAATAAAAATCAGCTACATCACCCAATATGAGTTTTTGGAAAAATCACCATCAACTTGTGCATTCTCTAAAATCTAATACACATATCTACGCCGTTTCTGGTCATCCCTTTTTCTAAGTTCCTGAGTCATTTTAATTCTATATGCCTTAGGTGCAGATGCTTTGTTAAACTTGTTGGCAAATTTCGTATGAAAGAGCTAATTGCTGTGAACAGTGATGACCTGATCAGCTTGGATCTCGTCGTTGATACCGACCCTTGACTTGTTAATCAGCACACCACTTATTTCAAAGTCTTGTACTATATTATGAATTGCAGGCCCACTTGTAACATTATTTCGTCCGAAATGCGGTCGAAGCTTTCTGAACGTAATCGTGATCGCTTGTCTTCATATTAAGTTTATATAGTGATTATACGTTGCTGCAGACTATATGACGTCCATCATGATAAATTTGACATATGCCTAAGGTACCAACTGTAAAGATACAAACTTTCAACGTTCACGCAATGCAAGCAGCGCGCAATGCAAATTCTGAAGTTCAAATCAAGTCACCCTTTACTACAATTTTTATTTTGATAAACTAAATGGGCTGAAATTACAACTGCATTAAATTCCTTCAGCTATCCAGGGTGCTAGCGTAATAGACATGCAAATGATACTGTTGTAACATAACATAAAGTTCCAAATATTTCTAGGGTAAATTTGAGGAACATTACTAACTTACCACAATTGAAATGAATATAAATATTCGAAAAAGTAAAAATAAAAGCACATTTTGTACACACAAGGGCGAGTAATACCGAAAATGGTACCTTCGAGGTAAAGCAATGGCTACTCAAACCCTGTTCTAAAAAATAAGTTTCTTCTAAAATTCGACACTACTTTACTAATTTTACGTGAATTGTCTCAGATGGGCCATTTGTAGTGCACCTAAAAAAGTATTTTGCATTTAATTTTTCAAACATAAATTATTGATGACTTTACCGGAGAATATTAAACGTCTAAGCTTTTTGTGGGTGAAATGAATTTAAGCGTTCCGAGGATTGTTCACCTTACAGATATTAGATATATGATAAGGCAAAACTGAGGCAAAGTATTAACACTTCAAATCCGTCAGGAAACATGATAAAATAGACCCTTAGAACTAAAACTAGCAATAAGAGGATCAGTTACATAATATTCGCCATGGTTGTTAAAAATTCGATATACATCCGTGCGACCACTAGTTAAGCTGAAGATTATAAATAACTTTACTTAACACACTGCGTAACTAAAAACTATCCCTTTGTTTTTTTAGCGCTCAATGAAAGCAGCGTACAGAATTCTAAAGTCTTCTTGATACTATTTCTTCCTTTTATTGATTTCAAAATTACCGCATTCTTTACATTAAGCAATTTCACTCACTTTAATAATGTTGCGATATTGACGTAGCAGGAATTATACATTAGATTTTAACCGCAAGGATGGTAAATGGAGGATGATGATAATGAGAATATACCACATCCAATTAAATTAACAAGGTAGAACTACAGATATTCAAAATTGGCAAACGTGAATTAGTTATTAGTAGGCAGTATTTAATCTAGTAATTGACTTTAATTAATGACACATTTAATTACACGCATATCAACACTTCACATTATGGTTCGATTTACAAATATTACACAAAATTAAGTACCAAACGAATTTACTGGGAAATCCGTCAAATAATTGAGTTAAATTCAAAACTCGGTTATCCAGGGATTCGAACGATTATGCAAAATGCATCCGAAACCTATTTATGAAAATTACATGAATCGTAGACTTTTTTTTAGAACTAACAGAATTTTTAATTTAAATTTTTACTTTCTCTTACGTATATTAAATATAGTACAGAGAAAGTCATGTTTTCGGTCAACATTTTTTAAAGAAATTGGTGTCAGTGTGTGTGTGAGTGCGCGTGTGGGGTGTGTGTGGGAGCGTAGGTGCGTGGTGTATGTGAGTGCGTGTGTGTGTGAGTGCGTGGGTTAGTGCGTGGGTGAGTGCGTGTGTGCGTGCGTGCGTGCGTGCGTCCGTGCGTGCGTGCGTGCGTCCGTGCGTGCGTGCGCGTGCTAGTGCTCGTGCTCGTACGCGTGTGCGTGTGCGTGCGCGTGTGTGTATATGTGTCTGTACGATTGTAATCAATATATATCAAAAACCAAACGCTTACAAAAAAGAAATTTTATATATATTTACTACTTAGCACCTCCTAGTAAGAATTTCGTTAAAATCGAATGACCGGAAGTACCACTTTATTCTTGTGATTTTTAGATTTTTTGCAATTTTTTCGAAAACGGCTATAACGATTTATTTTAAACTCGCCACGTTTCTTGCGCCTGTAATGCTATATTACATGAACTAATTGGTTTCTCTGAGAAAATTCGTTGGTGAGTTATTGAATAAAATCTCTAGAGTTTAGCAAGGTTTTGTCTGATGAGTAACTTGGATGGGTGACCGTTCCAATTATCGTCCTTAAAATAAAATTAAATTAATATTTTAATGATTTGTGTGCATTATTATATACTTAATTACTTTTGATATAAATTTATAAATTATTTTTGCTTTAAATGGGCTCAAAATTTTGATAATAATGCTCTTAACAGATGTATAAAGGAAATTATAAATTGATGAATTATTTATACTTTTAAATTAATTTTAAAGTTTACAATTTAAGTGTATAGGAAAGTAACTAACGTCAATAAATTCGAATTAAATTTAAAATGTGTAAGAGAAAATCGTGTGTTGCCTCGCACCACATTTTTGGACCGGAATTGAGTTTTTTGGTAGGAAGTAAGGTCGACGAATATAGGATAACGAACTTATGGTTGGTCACTTACGTGCTCCTTCTGAAAATTGGACTCTAATTTAAGATAGTACCATATTGTGTAGGTACCTTAGTAACTTAGCTGTACGGACAATATCGCCTCATATAGGAAAGGTACTAGAAAATCAATATAGATCTTTTACACTGAACCTGAAACCACCATTCGCGAATAAATGGAAATCTTCTTCACAGATCAATAGAACTAAAATTAAGATGCACTTAAATTAATAATCGTTTACTACGTAATGAATTTATCCCGTATTGTTTCAATTTAAGGAAGAACCGCAGAACGGTTGTGTAATGACTAACCAACTTCTTCTTGCACAAACAAATAGAAAACTTCCTTTACTATGTTAAAACATCTTTGTTTTTCACACGTATGTATAATCTTCCTGCCTTTCTCAATACACCAGGCGTCACGAATACATAATTTGAGTGAGAGTATTGGATCATAGCTATTTTCAGAAATGTGCAACGAATGGTATTTTTATTTTGAATTTAAGTAGTTTGGTTTGCAAAATTAAATAATAAAAATTAAAACAGCAGATCTTAATCTGTTACCTAAATTTTTGTACATAGATAGAATTTGACAAGTACTTTAAACAATGGTCAGTAGTAACAAGAAGAAACACATTTTTTTGTAATTATTCACCTCGGCAAGGTGAACCTACGCCTTGATAGATGACCAGCTCATATTATAAATTTGATATTGTTAAAACTAACGGTCTCCTTATTTTGTATTTCACTTCGTTGAATCAGTTAAGTTATTAATCGTAAAGTAAGCTTCTTTTAGTTCTCGCCATTCATATTGTGACGCTGGTTGGGGGTTGGGGGCGCAATATAACATCTAGATTCGTAGTGTTATTTTGTTAATGTACATTTAGAACGCTTCTAGCAAGATCCTGGAACGTCAACTTAATGAGTTTTAGGGTAGTTTATAGTTGAAGAAAGGGTAGGTTCTTTAAGTTGTCTGGGGTAGTGCTGTATTGTTCTGTGGACAAAACTGCTTTATACAGGAGAACGCTTTGCATCATTCAAAAAATTAGTACTTTTTGAAGATCTCTCATATACTGTATTGTGTAACTGAATATTTTTGTCCATTGAAACTTTTGGATCTGCTCGGTATACACACTTATTTAATTTTTGAGTTTATTAGTTTTCATTACATATATGTAATTTTATGCTGTAAAAGGTAATTCTTTCATAACTGAATGTAATTGTTATCCAAACTTATTTTTAAGCTTTTAAATTATTACGCTTTGCGCTGGACTTTGGCGTCCTTTTCAGGGCCAAACTTAGATTGTTCGTCCAGTACTTTTACTTTTTAGTTCAGTATTAAGATGATAACTTAGTATTTACAATTATTGAATAATTAAAAAATAGAAAACATGTATATAGATTATATTGTATATATGCAGTTATTTCTTAAACTAGGATCTGAGGATTTACTATTTACCACGCAATTTATTTATTGTTAGCCAAAATACAGCTGATTCGGAAAGCAGGTAGTAATTGTTTTAGATTGGCACGTACATCAATACAGGTGATGGATTTTCTTAATTTGAATGCTAACTCGCTGGAGCAACTCAGCTCTCATGAACGCTTTTAATATAGCGTAAACCAAAGGCATACTTTAATGTTGTTACTAATAATCTTTAAGACTGGTGTCCCAACATGTTTTTATTCATAGTTTTCTAACCTGTAACGTTTACACGACCCTTAAGAATTACGCGAAACGCGATTCAAAAGAATTCAAATTAATTCTACGCATTTATACGCGATATTCTTAAAAACG
>JAHWXV010425776.1:0-10692 GCA_024586415.1 Phrixothrix hirtus
TGTCACTCGAGCCATAGAGTCCCTGAAGAGACAAAATTTAAATAAAGTAGGGTACCAGTCGTTCTGAGATTGCGAACGACAAAGTGTACTTCGTCACGAATATTAGTTGGAATTATAATTCAGTACTTGGCATGCCGGTTAAGCGAAACCTGCTCCACCTACATAAAAGAGAAATAGCGTACAACAACACATTACGAGAACGAGAAAAAAAGTACGTTTCCTCAAATTAATAACAATATTTATTTTGAAAACAAAGTATTATCTAAACAATAGTATAACAGCGGTAAAAATAACAGTTAAATCTAACAGTGCTTTTTATCCCCGTAGGAATTCATATATTAATCAAAAGAATACTGAATTTGCCTTTTTTTCGGATTAAGGCTAACAAAAAATTATAATAGTAATAAACAAAGTCCTCATACATATGATCCAACACATGAAGGCCATTAAATTAAATCTTTTTAACCAAAAAGTTAGTGACTGTGCTTTTTTACCAAATTAAATATAACACATATTTTGAGATAATTGACTAACTTAACGTCTAGTACTTAACTGTTCCTAAAGTAATTATATCTGTAATCACAGTTCTTTCGTAAAATCAAAGCTAAACTAGATAATTTTTGAATATACTTTATAAATTAGATATTGTCATTTAACTCAAAAGAAAATAGTAACAGCGTCCTTTATGAAAATACATTGAAACAAAAACATTAAATTCATTAGATAACAATTCCGGTCGATGCCTTATACATCACTACCGGAGTAATGGATATAAATCAAAGTAAAACAAAAAAGACTCCTATTATTCGTGAGAATAGCACCTGTAATGTAGACATAAACAACTTATGTTTTAATGAATGTAAGAGAATTTGCTAGATACTGATCATCTTTAATAGGCCAACAAATTGCTATATTTTTTCCTTTATAATATCAAAATATTCTAAAGTGATTTATATTTCGATTTGGATGATAATTGCTAATGACACAGCGATGCTAGTAGTAAAACGAAGAAAAATATCACAGGTGAGATAAAACCGTCATAGGAAAGATTAAGAAATGGTACGATATTTTGTAGTCCTTGACTAGGATGTGTGGTGTTCGGTCGGTCGATTATACCGTCGCTAAACCATCATTTACATCTAACAAGACCACCTAAGGCCACGCAGTTCTTCTAGAGATTTCAAGTCCCGTAGGTCGGCTAATAAAGAAAGAACCGGAATAGCAATTACTAAGTAGGTTAAACAAGAGACCAAAGGATATATACCACGATAAATGTAATATGATGCCAAACACTACACTACAAGCAAGCTTCTACCGGCCAAAAAAATGTTCTGGCTAGAACAACTCTTGTCAAAATTACATGCTGGCTGTTTGCAACACATAACAAATTTGAAAATAGAACAAATTCAATATATACAAGCGCCTAAAATTTCACCAACAAACAGTTCAAGCCGTTAGGCAATAAATAGCAGCACTCCCTAGTAATACACTATAAGAAAATAGAGTACGCGTTAAATACCAAACACAACAAAAAGGATTATCATTAATTTTAATCATCGAAATATGTTCAAATATTACAATCACAAATCGAAGTTCAACAAAATAAATACGAGGTCCACGCAAATAATTTTTCCTTGTAGTTTCAGTAAAAAGGTACATTAGCAAGAAGTGATCGTTACAAAAGTAAAAATACGTCCAAACTAAAACGAGATTCCTTGATAATTTAGTTTGCTCTCCTAGTTATTGAATTTTGTATACAACTGAAAAAAAACAATCTTGCAATTACATTGTCATTTAAAATGATACGAATTATATGTTTAGCGCAAACTTTTTGTATTTTTATCCTTTACTGTTCGATTTTAATAAGATAACATAAGCTTACAGGTATGTTGTAAAGTAAGGGCAAATCTATGACGTAACAGCAAACCTATTTAGATTTATCTTTATATCGCATGGTTGAAGAAGTTTTTAACGAATGTGAAAGTTACTGTTAATAGTTTGACTGAAATTGAAAATACTATAGACAACTGGTGCATATTTTGAAACAAAGGTGATGTAATATAAATCGCAGAAGTAGATTAATACACAGGATAGATAGGAAAGGTTGAAAATTATTCACAAGTAAACAACCCTTAACGCTGAAAGCAGCCCGAAATGTTATTAAGACGAGTTACTTTTCATTGAAAAATATAATCCAATATGAAGGTATAGTATCTTATTACTCCTTTTGTATTTCTTTAATGGCTCCTATATTATTGAATTGTTTTAGAAAATTAAAATAAATTAATGTTTATTAACTACTCAACAATTTGTATAATATACTCAGATTTAAAACTATTTCAAAATGCTAAATAGTTCTTCTTGTTGCCATGATGTCTAATTCATTTTATAAGCAAATGTAGTATTTGAGAAACTTCTAACGTGGCTGCTCGAAGCATCAATTATGTGTAACGTGGTTGCTTGAACAGTGTTACAATTGCCACGGAGTATGGGCCAAGACTGTTTGGTGGACACTCCGAAACTATCTATCTAAAACTTACATTATTTATGTCCAAATAAAATTATTTACAAAAGTTTCTCTCCATTATAAATAGAAGCTCATAAGTTCTAATTATCTGTGGTTGTTAACTATGTTTAATTTTGTACATAGTGTATATACTTTTACGTCATGACTCTGTTGTAATTCTGCCCAGTTGATACAATTAATCTTAATTTATTTGAAGTTCGTTATTATTCACTAGCAAGTAATATTTGCTTTACTATTTCGCTTAGGGCTAGGTGTACACCCTTTAACATCTTATTTTTATTTCATTTATTAATTGTATTTAAATTGCAAATTAAATTAATGTGAACTATTTGTAATGTTTATTCTAAACAATTGCATGCTTATTCGTTTCAAACTGGTTTTGCTTTGACATTTATTTATCCAATTAATTTTGGAGCTACTTATATATACTGCAGTTATATTACACTAGTAATATAATAATTTATTAATTGTTATTATAATTATATACTCAGAAATAACGCCGTGTAATTAGACAGTTATTAATTTAACAAAATAAAATGAACTCTAGATAAGTTGAATTGCATTTTAACTATGAATATTTATAATTTAGTTATCAGCCGTTCCTCTTATAATTACTAATTGTAGATGGCGTACCCGCGCACTATTTTGCTATTATTTAAAATCAATATTTTCGATTTATGATGCTTAAATCATCAAAATGGCGCTTACTCGTACGTTCGGTACGGTGCTTATTTCTTTTGTCTTAATTATGCTGTTTTCCCGAGTGAAATTTAGATTTAGGTAAATATTGTTTGATGTCAAATTATTTATCATCGACCTTGGTTTATTAAGTGGTGCGGGCTTTCGATCGCCTCAGGGCTTCGTCACAACGTGCGCGAAGATCACGGCAGGGAGCGATCTCTAATCAACTATGTGGAAAGCCCCAGAATGCTTTTCTCACATCGGTGTGTTTTTATGAATAATCCTTAACCAAACGAAGAATCATTCCTTCTCCTGATTTACTAAATGTAGTCAATAATTAAAAATGTAAGTAAACGACCTTTGTGATTCGTTAGTTAAATGCCCTAAATTGCTTACAGACCAATTCGTTCCTTTCAATTTCTGGAATGGTGCGGCCTGTATTAAATTTTAGATATGAAACGTAATTTGAATATTACTGATTAATTGGTGCGGTAATATCAGTATTTACTTTACACAGGTTTTAAACGCAACTCACTTATGAGGTAAATTATAACCTATAATTCTTGGTTACAGTATTTTGACCGGTTCAAAGGAAGGCAAAATGTACTCTTTAAATTTTTAAGTGAGATGTTTTACAAACAAATTCTGTAAACACTCTGAAATCTGGATTTTAAAACGCGCTCTTTCATACGACATGGTTATCTATAACTTCAAGGAGAAACGGTTTTCTACTTACTTAATTCTCTTAATTGAAACAATCTATAACTAATTAACATATCATTAGAAGCGTCGTTAAATTTACTTGAAGCAGTAATAAAAGTTTTTAAGAGAACTGACTCCATTCGCTAATAATTAATATAAATGTCCGTAAGGTCTAAGTATATGATATAACTAAATTTAAAATTATACACCTGATGGCGGTTAACATTTTGACCTAATTATAAAATAAACATGTTACGAATTAATTAGTATAAAGTAACTAAATCGATTTAAAAAGTAGGAGTACTTCCACTAATAGCTAAACTAATATGTGTTTATCTTATCTATCACAAATTGGCATGCTATTTATATACAAAGTTCAAATTCGTTCATCCAAATAAGTAATGTTTTGTTGTTTAAGGTTAAAACACTTGAACTGTAAGATTAAACAATTTGTAAAAGAAACTTAAGATACTTCAAATACTACTATTGATTGATATAACGGTAATTAAAGGTAAATAAACAAATATATTAAACGTGTGCTAAAAGCTCGGTAATTATAAAAATAATAATTAAATAAAATATATACAGGATGTCTTATTAGTCTTTAAATTAAAGAAATGGCTTTAAATAATTTAAATGAATACACTTAATGTAGCTACACCCATTTAAGCCACGAGTTCATAGTTGAAACTTACTAAATTAAATATATGCAGAAGGGGAACTTGAGGCACTGGCCTAAGTACATTACAAACTAAGCACCCTAAGACTAACAATATGTTGTCCAATTCGAGCGGTTTTACCAACGGTAACTGCTTTTGTAGCGAAGAACAATAACCTAGCCATTTTTCGTATATTTCAAAATATTAATTAATTGACAGAATTGTAAATAAAATATGAATTGTTATATCATACTTATCCTGTCGTTAAGGTATTTTGTTCCCACAAAACGGTATCGTTAAAAAATTAATTAACTGTCAATATTATTAAATAATTTTAAATCTGTGTAAACTATACAAATTTGAACAGTAATTAAATTTTGCTTTATTTCAATGCAGTTGATATTTTTGTAACTGATTTTGAAAAACAATTTATTGGTAGTCGGGTTACTAAAAGAAATAAAAATGTAAAAGAATGTAATTTTTAAGCTAAAGGGCCATGAATTCACATTTCAGGATAACTTTTAATTATAGACATATTCTTAGTAACCTACTTTGAAAATTAAAAGTACTTTACTTTTGTGCGATTTTTAAATTTTCTGTCCACCGCGATGTAGACGGTATTTAATTTTCATTGCAGTAAAAGTACATATTAGTTTAAAAATTTCACATTGGTTGCAAACTTCTTGCACCACAGGGTATATACTCGTACTTTTAAAGTAAGGCTAGAGTAGATAATTATTGGACAGTATTAATCTCTAGCAACGCAATCACTTCGTCAAGATATAAAATAATAGTTATCACAACGAAGGTCTCTACGATTGTGTGTCTAGATAAGGCGACGGCATCGTTCTGTTCGTTATTTGTGAAAGTGTGATGAGTTCGCTAAGCTCTGCTGGTATCGTGGCCATATTTGGTGTAATTAAGTAATGAGAAAAATACAAGGCAATAGTGGAAGAAGGAAATTGTAATGGCAGCAATGTTTACGAATTATGAGATTCGTTTAATGATAAAGTCAAATCTTAATTTATACAACACAAATATTTAAGCGAAATTGAGTCAAGATTGAGCCTTATTAACGGAGATATAGAGATACGTAGATGGCAACCCTTTAATCATGGCACGCGGGATTGGTGTCATTCACAAGATTACATTTATCTTAAAGTACCTAAATTACAAAAATAACGACTCATTCATGATACCAGCTGCTGCAATAGTGCGAAACGGAAAAAATCTCAATTTGACGATAAATCAATATATGTAAAACACCATGAAGGCAATTTTTAAGAACACCACTAACCAGGGGTTACTCAAATATCCTGAATTACTATTAATTTAATTCGAACTGAATTTGAAGAGCTCGGGAAACATTATTGAACTTTAGAACAACATTGGAGAACATATATTCACAATTTTTCTTAGTTAGCGTCTACTTTAGGGTTAATTTAATGCTATTAAGCGCAGTAAGTTTAAAATGAAGAATTGTGAAATTTAAGTGTGTATATTAAAATAAGCAAAATTATATCAAACTTTTAGCATAATTAAATCTTAAACAAATTTTCGCTTGGTAAGTGGTTGAGCTAAATAATTAAGCTTATTAACATTTATCAATAACTAATTATTACAATTTAATTGCAAGAACAGTAGTAAAACGGAATAACGAATGGTGATACATCAGAAATGGTTCAAGAAGCTCTATTCCCCATATTCTTGTTTAAGAGTAATTCAATATAATAACTATCAGAAAATCAATAGATTTTCTTACATTACTAAACATCAGAATTTGTTATAAATGATCCGGAATTGTAAATAGTTTGTTTTAGCAATAATTACAAGCTTCAACACAAAGTTAGTTAGAGCTGCGAGAAATTAATGTATACTATAATATAGAGGTAAAATAGAGAATAGGTGAATTACATTCCTAAAGCACTTCTACGTTGATTGCATCGAGATGGTCCATCGAGTATGTAGCTTCTCGTATGGTAATACAACAAAATAAATCACAGTAAGACGTTCCACCTAATTTCGTGATATCCTTCTAATGTAAATGCTTCACGTGGATAAATGAAGTTCAGCAAACGGTAATTACCGTCATTTGAGTTTTAGTAGTTACTGATTACTTTAATTTATTAAATAATTGAACGTTAATTACCACATGCTAATAGTGCAGTTTAATATACGTAATTAACCTCAAACGTTCAGATTATTGTAGCAAAACTCACATTCCCTTGTATAATTTAATTATGTATTTCGACGTTTATAATTCACTAAGCTTATTATCTTCAATCTTTTGTAACTTATCACTAACATTATTTATTTAGTATACTTTTACACTCATTTTCTAATTACAGGCCTACACTAAACCTAAAATACATATCCTGCAATGAAAAGTGTGACCTTGACAATACACCAGAAAATTCCAGAATTCGTGACTCATCTATAAGTTCATAATTTGAATTAGCATTATGATTCGTCTCGGAGGTTTCTACTGTGTGACTCGTAATAAACTTCAATGCTAATTTTATACAATTAATTTTATGCTTGATTCGAGCTAAACTTGACGGACGAAACAGTGTTTCTTGCCTTTTACAATGCGAAATACGCCGCTACACGGCGTTTTTTACTAACACACGGGTTAACTAGTTTTTACAAATTACTTTATAAGTTTTGTATTAAACACGTTCACGAATTGAGTTAGCTTCCGTGATTATAAGAAATGGCTTTTTACTCGTATAATAAAGGAAAACGTGAATTCTTTTTAATTGAAGTTGTACGGTTAAACTGCATAAACACTTATTAACAAGAATTATTTGAAGTTATCCTAATATAAAGTATCTAAATTGCAATACGTTATTGAAATTATCAATAATAAGTAGAATTTATAAATGACGCCTAAAGTAAAGTAATTATCTGGTAACCTTAGTATTAAGTAATTTTGATCTTCAGCACCACGAATTTGTAGATTTGGTTGTCTATCCAGCAACGGTAATGTACTAATAAAATTTAATGCAATACGGTAGTGTAAATTTAGATTATTTATAATCTACCATCATATTAAATCCATTAATAAAGGATACATGCATTAAAACGTGTGCAGAGACTATAATTCAATTATCCTTATCGAATAAGTGAAGAGTCGATATATTTAGTATTAAATTATAAATTGAATAGTCGTAACCTAAATACATATTAAATAAATTTGGAAAAACCGAAACGAGGTTAAAAAAATAATAACTAACCTGACCAAACAAAAACAAAGTTAACGATCAAGCGTTCTACAGCGAAATATTAAAATAATCGTTAGAATATTTAATATTCCAAAATATTTAGATTGTTATTTTGTTATTTTATTATCATGTTTCATGAAATTATGTAGCAAACGTATTAAAATGTAACTAGTTGTATATTATTAATTTAATTTTAATTAGAAATATAAACTTTAAAATCTTTTTTTCTAAAAAAAATAAATCTAAAAATTCAGTCCCTGATTTTATAGAATTTCGATTATGAATTGGAAATTGTGCGATTTCCATGCATTATTAAAAAATACAGTTTTAATATGAATCATTAAGAGGCCCCTAGACTTGTCGATATTGTACTTCCAATGCAGCTCCCTTAAAAATGACTAAAACTAAATGCAGTTTTCGATATAAAGAACTCAGAATTTGAGACAGTTATTCTTTTTCTTTAAACACTTATAGTTTCTTGAGCGGCAAAAAAGTTAAATTTTGTAATATCAAGATTAGTCCCAAATTAAGAAATGTACCCTAGTAGAAATTTTATGTTGAGAAAATATATAAATATTGATTAGATATGTAAATTTTCAATAATAAAATCGTATGTAAGTACGTGAAATATATAACCAATATTGGATCGTTACATTTGTTTAAAATGATCCGCCAATATTGTGTTTTTTTATGAAAATGTATATTAATTATCAATATTTAAGTAATACTCAGGAAATAATTATCTTAAGTGTTCCTTTAATATTGCCATTGTATTCGTTTATTATTGGAAATTTATATAGATTTGAAATGTTTAAGTAATATTTTAAAAATTTCGGAGCCTTATATTTATTTTAAATGTTCTGTAAATGAACAAATTGTTATTTCGCATCTGAATTATTGTAACTAGGAATTGTTTTTTTATCAAAATAGCAGTCTGTTTTCATTAGCCGCTTTTATAAATGAATATTGTTAATACGTATGTACTAAAAATTTAAATTACTGAAATTGTTAAATTCTATTGCTATTTACAACGCACAATAACTATAATGTACATAGACACATATACGTACATAACTAACCAAATCTGAAAACATACAAATACGAAAAATGATTCTGATAAATGTACAGTAAGAACCAAAAGCACATACCCACTCTAAGGTTCAAACTGGTTTACGTTCTGTAAGCTTACCTATATTAGCACACTCCCCGTTTTAAGTAGGCGGAGTTACTAGAATACGTACTTGTTTTACAATCACAGGCTGCATTTGGTAGAAAGTAATCATTACAAAACGATTGGTAATCAATGTATTCGAAGTTTCTTTATCTGCTAATGCACATGTTGTGTAGGTTTACGCATTATGAATTATTTATTTGTATTGGAAAATATGTTTTATTGACATTTGATTTGCAAAATTAATTTCATTACTGATCTTATTCTCTATGGGTTAGAATACTATTCTCTTACTAATATTGTAGTGGTAATAGGGTTTTTTTCTTGTAGGTTGAATATTTTTCCAATTTTACAATATTACATCATCTGGTTACTAATTGGAAATTTTTAAGGGTGTTATACGGAAGTAAAATAACAAAATTCTTATATCTCCGATAATTTTGAACCCATTTGTGTGACAATTGCTGACAATATCTTTTAAATTATTTGAACATTTTTTTAACTCTTTATTGTTTTAAAAATCTATAAATGTAGCATTTAAAGGTGTTTAAAAATGTGCAGGTTTAAATTTGTTAGCTAAGCATTTTCTCTCATTTAGAATTATCCAAAGCGAGTCGCAGCCGAAACCATACAATATTTGAAATATTTATTTAGGATTTACTAGCCTAGGAAAGTATGAATAAAACTCTTTGCCGTTTTACTATGTCAGAGACTTGTAAAATGAATTCTTTGTTCTATCCATTTAAAATGAAAAACATGTGAATTACAGGGTGACCAAAATTTGATGTTTCATAGGAAGATTCGAAAACTAAGCTATTAACTACAGATCGAATTTTTAGCATTTTGAAAAATGTCGATATTTCAGTTATTTAGGAAGTTAGACAAAACTGCTCACACATTTTAAAAGTATTTTTTAAGACAAATAAATTGGAGAGTTTAGAGATTTTACATATCACTGTATATATGTGCTTTATAACATGAACTTTGTTTTTTATATATAAACCGAAGCTGAATGTAAACATATTTTAATATAACTATTTTCACTCATTTCAGCACTAAGTAACATGTGTGACCGGAATAGAATATATAGAATTGATGTTAGCTTCGCCCTGTATATTTAATTATACAAAGTATTTATTTATTAATACTGACGGTAACATTCAATTCCCTCGCAATCTGAGAAATATTGAAACCCCTGCTTGAAGAATAATTATTCGGGCTCTTATATTGTTATCAATATTTGTTTGCCTATTTTGCTTAATATATACTTGAGATGCAAACCACCTGTAATAAAATTATCAGCTCAGAATATAATTTATGATCTTCCTCTATTTCAAATTTAACACATAACACAAACAAAAAACAGTAATAAGATTAAATGGCGTGATTGAAAAGGTATAGATTCTAATTTTAGCTGTTTTGACAATTTAAATTTGTTTACACAGATTTACCTATGGATATTTATAGTTATAAATAACAACGTGTTCATTAATTACTGACTAAATTATTCAATGCTTGACTATTTGGTTTTAATAATAATAAAAATCTTTTGTAAGTATATCAATCAATTTTACAGTTTAGAAAAATTCATGCAATATATGTATTGAATAAAACCTTAGTAAGGTTTCCACGACAAAGATGGATAAACGTGCACGTACATCCTTCACTAGAAGATCCCGCTTCGCAGCAAAATAAAGAAAAATGTCCGGCCGGCCCTAGTGCCGCGGA
>JAHWXV010425784.1:0-11620 GCA_024586415.1 Phrixothrix hirtus
CGATTAATTTTAATAATCACTTACCGTAAAAATTAGTAGTAGATTTTATAAAATTTTAATCATTTTGTATTATTGAAGACAATATCAACCAAAAAAAAATAAATTAACCTTCTTTGATCATAACGTATTAAATAGAAAACTATTTAAAATATTTATCCCTTATTTTAGTAATTAATATATGTATACTTGATATTATTTCATTTTAATAAATATTTGTTTGCAATTGGTGTTTGTTAAAGAGATAAGAGCTGAAATTAGAGATACGAAAAATTGTAACAGGTAAACGATTATTCAAGGTTGTCCATACACAAAGGACAGGCTACCACAAAGTGAGGTTAGTGGTCGTTGACCCCGTAAATTGAATTTACATAAATAATACCGCTCGACTAACCAAAAATTAATTGATAAAACATCAATAAAAGTCGCGACCACCAAACAACGCACAAAACATTTGTATTACATTGATTTAGTTCCGGTGCTTTGTAAATTTCACTTAGAATTAAAATCCTAGATATTTTGAAAAAGATACATCTGTTGTTTGTAACTGCCCCGCCTAGAAATTAGATCTATAAATAAATTTGTTACCTTGACAGCATGTGCCATCTATAATTGAAATAAACAAATCTGTGCCACATGCCAAAGTGTCGCACTCACCCAATTGACAAACAATTGGGGTCTCTTTTACTTGTGTCCATTATTAGCTCCAACCGGCGATCGTTGTAATTAATATGAAATAGGATGCTAACTACACATCGGATATGTTCGCTGAACATGATAGCCCTGGAACCACAGAAGCGCAGAATATGTTTAATATTATGAAGAAGCATACTAGTGAACTTTATTTCCTTTTTCGGACAAAGTACAATGGGTTTTAAAAGGACGAAGTTCTAGTTAATCCATTTTTGTAGGGTACTTTTTTCTCTCTGTATAACGCCATTGTGTATTGTTTTCTACATTTTGAAGTCATTGTCGTATGGCACATTTTAAAAATTATATCGTAATTAAATTTAATTTTATGTATTAAATTTCTAATTACGTTAGTATTCGTTTCGAAGGATAAATTATTTTAAATGCCATTTCAAACGTCTAATGCCATCCATTTTATAAAGCAGATAAATTTATAGGTTTCCCCAATGGTTACAAATTACAGATCGATCTATATTTATTTTAAATGCGTTACATTCAGCTTCCTGGCGATTAATGTGCTTACATTTATCATGCATTTAGTTTGTCGAACAAGTTGCTCGATGTGATGAAACAACCTGTTTGCTTTTGCAGATCCAAGGTTTTAGCTCATCTTTTCATTAATATGCAGAACGGTCGCCATAATCTAATTTATATAGTAGATCATCCGCAACCTTGACATTTCCATAGGGTAATTAATATAATAAAAATATTTATAACTTATTATTCGATTATATGAAGGATATTGTTTGTATGCACGTTGTACGTCGTACATAAATAGCCTCTGGTGCAAAAAACTAATAAAATTATTATACACCTGTGTCGTACATTGTTTCGCGAACGATGTTGAAACGCTCTGGAAGACCTTTAAAAGAATTTATATTGAAATATATAGAAATCGATTATTCTTTTTATGACTTTAATATTTACATGGTGCAATAAAATAGAACAAGCAATATTTTGTGTGGTTTACTTATTGACAATTTGGTCAGGTTATAAATTATATAACCTTAAATTTAAATACAAATATTGTCGGAAATTTTTATTTGAATAGTGACAGATTTATGTGTTTATTCTTCTTGAAAAAAACACCTTAGTAATTTAAATTAGACATTAATTACTGTCATACTTTTATTAAAATCAAACACTTCTGAGAGGTGTTATATGCTGCGAAATATATATTTATTAAATATTAATAATTATATAGGGAAATAAAGAATCATTGAAATTATTTGCGGTTCCAATTAATTTAATTGTAACTTTTAACGGACATGAATTGTACATTGATATAGGTACACAGTATTTGACTCTACCTTTAACTTGTTGTTGAAATAGACAAAACCTGCTATCGTAATTTTTTTTCGAAGCAATACATTCTATTTAAAAAAAATTGTACAAATATGGTTAAATCCTTTCACTTACCATATATATTTTCGTTTACCAATTATTCAGTTTGATTTAAAACTTGAGCGCCCAATTTGTGCACGATTGTTTTTTGTTGATGAAATTAGATTTATATGTATTACTCAAAAAAGAAGCATCCTAAGCAAAACTTTGGGGCATTTTTACTGGAACATTTAAAAATAAAACAAGATGCGAAAATTTGAAAAATAAGTATGCAAGACGTATATGTGTAAAATATAATATAAAGTTTCTTCTTTAAAAAATAATACTACGGCTAGGATGTACGCCAATAAAGTTATATAATTAACTGGATATGAAAGCATTCTGCTATAGGTGCTTTTAAGTTAACAAAGATTGAGAACGTATTTAAGCAGAGCTACTGGTTTATTCAGTTGGTAATAAACGAAATATAATGAAAGCAATTTAATATCAACAATAATAATACAATTTAATTATAAACAAATGTAACATTAAGATAACGCGAATAAGTTTAGAGTTGAATGGTTTTATTGAAGAGCATAATAAATAATTGGGTACATCTATGGATACTGACAGAAATGCAGTCAATTAACTAATGGAAATCTATGGAGTTGATGACTACAGGAAACGGTTGAAATCTACTGTGATGAATTTGAATCTAGCGAACTGTAAATATACAGATTCAATGTATTTGATCGCAAATGATATAATAAATGTTTGTCTTAAGGGTTAGCCAAGATTAAAACTGTATGAATATAACCTCAATATAGATTTTTTCACAATAATAATACAACTCAAGTTACCTACGTTAGTGAGGCTAACGGAGATAAAGTAAAACAATTAAATTTAAAAATCAAATAATAGTATATTATGTACTAAGGGACTAAAGTGTCTCTTTTAAAAACGAGCGGAAGTGAGGAAATAATCTCCCACTTTTGTCCTGAGGTGTATATATCATTTGTGCCCTTTCGAAAGCTTTGAAATCTAAAGGACCGAAGAAAGTAAAATTGTTAAATTCTAGCATTGACAATTGAATCGATTTATGCTTCATAGCAAATGCTATTTAAATTTTATTTGTGCAGCGCTATAGTAATACTTTCAATAATATATAATTTTTGCACTTTCGGGACTAAAACACCAGCTTTAGTCACTTGTTTCCATGACTAAAGCGACACTTTTAATCACGAGGGACTTAAATTTTACTTTAATTCCCAAGGGAATTAAAGTACTTTAAATCCTGCATAAACAAGGTACACCCATGGTAATAACAAAAATTAACCAATTAAAAATTACATACTTCCCTTGCAAATAAAATTTAAATAGTATTTGCCACGAAGCACACGCTGATAACATCAAATTAACTGCCAATGTCAAAATCATGCAGTTTTACTTTCTATGACCTTTTCGATTTCAAATTATTTGACAGTACAAAAAGTAACGTACACCTCAGGACTAAAGTGCTCTTTACGCACTCCCTCGAGAAATTATTGCTCTCCGGATTAAAAGGGGCGCTTTAGTCCTTTGGTATATAATGTAGTATGAATTGGTTAATATTTGTTATTACCATGGATGTACGTTATTTGTGAGGGATTTAAGGTACTTTAATTCCCTTGAAACTAAAGTAAATTTTTAATCCCTTGAGATTAAAAGGTCGCTTTAATCATGGAAACAACTTACTAAATGTGACATTTTAGTCCCGGAAGTGCAAAATAAGAAATTTAATATTTAATATGATGATTCAAAGAATTTAACAATCGAATACATCCCAAATAATTAAGATAACAATTAAGATGTAAATATAAATATTAAAATCGAAAGAAATGTTAAAAAATTATAACTTAAATTTAGAAACACAGTCCAATTCCAGTTTTATAAATAATCAAATAATGAAAGCGTAACATGGAGTATTGTGAGTTGAGATAATTACATATAATGTTTAAAGTGGTGAATTAAACTAATAGTCTGGCCCCAAAAATGTTTATTATCTAACATTTAATTTGTTCCGAATGTTTTCGCTTGGTAGATATTTACAGGCATCATTAAGTCAGCTATTATAATGTAAGCTTTAGTATTTGGCATCTACAATAATATACATGTATACGAATACTTTAGATCCCAAGTACTAAATCTTACATTAGAATAACTTCCCCGAAGCTGCCTGTAAATATTTAACAGGCGAAAACGTTCGGTATAAATTAAACATTTTGGGGTCAGCCTATTAGTTTAATTCACCACCTTTAATCAATTTCCCCCAATTAAACGATGGAAACATTTAATATACATAATGCATAATTAATAATATTAATTAAATAAGTTGCAACGTTTTGGCTTTAAGATGGTAACATTTCGTAAATACATCGATTACTTTTCGAAATTTTACGTTAAAAGAATTGCTTTTAGATTAGTTTTGATAAAGAATTCACAATATAACACGAAATTCTTATTATTTGGGCTGGTTTATTCAATGGATACTCAGGTGAGTTGCTAGTTAAACTGCAAGGAATTAATTTAATAGGAACATCTGTAAAGTTGGTATTTGGCCTGACGAATACCGCATTTTAAATTTTGGTAAAGTTTACGTATAAAATTATCTAGAATTGATTATTTATTCAAGACCGCTTCGCAAACATATGTGCATTGTCAGAAAACAGTATGTTGAAACAGTCATGTTTTATCTCTAGACTATCTTATAAGTCAGCTGTATTTTAAATCTGCGGATATGTATCTTGGTTCTTTGGTTTATCAAATCATTAATTTTTGAGTTTTATCTCATTAGCTTTTCGAATGGGTACCTCAATTCGATAAGGGAGCTTCCAATCGTGATGGTCGAGCCTTTACGATGAAATAGGAATCGTCCCTGTAGACCTAGGAAACGATAACTCCTCAGAAAGTTAACGAAATAAGGTCGTACTTTTCGTTTGCTTATAAATGATTAATTAAACCAGTATCTAATGTACTTCCGCAACACATATGGAAACACGTATAGCTGTTATCGCTAATGGCCATACCTGGAATGCCAGGTACGCTTACAATTGTTATCTGTCATTTCCGAATTTATTAAGTGAATTTCTGTCTCCCTTAATAGGGTTACCAATTCTAAAATAATAGCAGACTTTCATTTAATTTCAGTAACGCATACTAATTTAGATAAATAACATGCCGAATCATGCACTAACATAGAAGTCACGGCCTACGCCATTGTGTTATTTTCGTGTGTAATTTTAATAAATTTTAATAAATAAGTAGCATGCAGTGTATTCGGACTTATGTGAAGTAAAATCGTCTAACTTTATAGTTTTTCTATGAGAATAACTGCACCATTATAGTGTATTACGCCTATGCTTTGATAATTAGTACTATGAAGTGAATTATCAATAACACCTTTATCTCAAAGATCTGAGTTAGTTAACCAATGCTTTTTCTCGAGAAAAATTCCTGTCTTAGTCAGCCTTGGCTGTAAATTAGATTGGCTTGTTAATGCAGGTAAATGATAATGTCACATAATGCATTGTTAGGAGTCACTTAAATTAAAATACAGCCCTCCTGTGTCAGAACTTGGACATTATTACTAGTACGATCTTAGAGTTGTAAACAGAAATAGGTTTCAGATGGTTATATCACTTAGTTAGCCTTAAGCTCAAATGGCATATTCATTAAGTTTTGCTTACCACATAAAATTTGTTGTTGACTGTAGTTATCCAAATGCAACAAAAATTATTGTTATAGACATGATCTTTCTTGAATTTCTCCCTTTTCTCCATTTAGGTGGCACTCCTCAGTTCCAAATCGTTATTGTCGATTGTATTCTAATAAACTGTCTGGCATCCTCCTCACTTTCTCTCGTTGCAATCGTTTGTGGTGGAGCCGGCCAAAATTATTTATCTACTCCCGGAAACTATTGAACCTAAGGCATTACAATGTATGAGGTACAGTCACCGTTATACAATTTGGCGTTATAAAGCTTCTTGAAAACGAAAGATTTAATACCGTAGAGTTATCATTTGAATAACCGATAAATTTGTGCAATTTGTAAGATAATTCACAACAATGTTGCAACAAATTTCTGTTACGAAGCGTGACACTAAGATAATTCTTTAAAACAACCACGTCAATCATGCAGACTAACGTTTAAACTATAAGTAGATAAAGCATATTTATGATACCGGAAAAATATGACAAACAATTTTAAGAAAGTTTCCCAGAAATCATTTAAATTTTTAAACTGCATTGCATCTAAGATGAACTTCCACTGGCATTCTGAAAAAAAGAATAAACTTTAGAATTTCGAAATCACTCTAAGAGTTAATTTAATATAAAACAAATCCAAAATAATGTCAGCTATTAAATCGGTAAATCATTAAATAACTGTGAAATCCCAAATAGCAAGAAAAAATTTAACGATACGTTCAACTCAATGGCGAAAACTGGAAATCTTTGGATACACGTCCTCTACACGATCTATTTCCTAGTCAAAAATCTCATAACTATCCATTAAAATATAATTGTAGGAAAAATAGGTATTGCAGCCAAAATTGACAAGTGCAGTTCGTCCACATAATACAGACATTCGAACTGGATAGAATCATTTTTCTTGACTTGCCTAACGTTTGCAGATGTTCAAAATTCAGTTAATACATAAAACTGTTTATATGAAAACCACCAGCTAACTATCGAAGAGCAATGAAGACACTATTATCTATTTCGGGGCTTGACTTCATGAACGATACTAAATGTAAATCAACTTGGCCACGTTTAAATCAAATGATCTTCTTCTGAAAGAAGTTGAGGGTTCGTTTATTGCACTATTCCTTACTCACTCCGTTATCAGAAGATCTAGAAGAACATGGGCTGCTACTTCTATGAAAATCAGTCACACTTCTGCCATCTTTGAACGTAGCGACACTATTCCGAATCTGTTATTGATGGTATTAAAGTTGATTTAAGAAACAAAATTTGACAATTTTATTGCATTGTTACACCGATAAACGGATCATCGTAAATTTTCCTGTAACTTAGATAATTTAAATGAGAAACACTCGTTAACAATATGCACTAATCTTACTTGTTTCTTTCAGCATAACAGTTGAATAAACACAAAACCGGTTTCATCCCATGCGAAGCTCATTATTATCATGCACCTTCATAGACTTATAGAAGAAAACATGCTTTTTAAGTACACCAACAGTTATAATTTATATACGATATATGTCACTAAATTACCTAGGGATTTTTTAATTTTTTGAACTTGTAATATTGACCTGAAGAAATTTGATTTTTACTCCAAACTATCAATTTTACAGCGGTCTCTAGTTACTAATTTGTCACCAAAAAGTAGAATCCATCCCATCTTCGACTGTAGTTGCTGGTAACTTGGATGCACCGTATCATTTCAATTTAAATATCTAAATGGAGTATCACAATAAACTTCGCTGATATACACAGTGTAACTAAAACATGAGCCGCTACTTCGAGAGTATTTTTGGTTTATCAGAATAAGCAAGAGAGTTCCAATAAAGATATCTCTACAAGTTAGCCTTTCATGGAATGTATAGCCTTTTTATTAATTGCTTTTTAAAATGGATTATCGTAAAATTTGTGAATTGATTGGTACATTGTTTCTATCGATGGAAGGATGCATCATTACTTTTTCTTCACGCCATTAGCATCATTTTATAGCAATTGGATCAAGTATCTCTTGATCATTTATTATTATTCAACACACTGTACTTTAAAAATAAATCAAAGATACCTCATTTAATTTCGAAAAATTTTGTTTCTTATAGAATTTTTGAAATTTTCTCTTAGTTTCTTTAAAAAAATATAATTGACAACGTGTACAGTTAGTTGCTTTTTCTGCATAATCACATAAGTTTGGTAGGTGTATTATATTGATTATATGCCTTATTTTGCACTAACTTAAACACATCAATTATTTATTTAACTAAATTATCTAATTTATTACTGATTAATAGGGTACTTAGAAATCAGTGGTCACGTATCGCTAATTTAGTTAATGGTCCATTTTGATTTAAACAATTTGGTTTTGAAATTCTTCTAAATTGGATTTAATCTTTTTTAATTTTAATTCGTTTTCTGGTTTTAAAATTCTAATTTATTTTTTTATTCATTTACTACTTTTTTAGGTTTGTTTGTAATAATCGTGTCTCTTAGTAGATTACTTTAATACTTAACATTTTTACTGTATTCAAAATTTAATTATCTAACTCATTTAAATTGAATTATATTTAACTTGTTATTACGATCTACAAAAATTCTTGTAATTCTTATAAGCAACAATAATTTAATTGTTGTTTCTTATTCAATGTTCTTATTTAAGTATTAAATTCCAATAAAATTTAACTTGTTTTATAATATAACTTCTATTATTCATAACCTCAATAATTTGTTAATTAATTGTTTGCTATATTTTAGTGTATTTAGTTTAATACATGATTTTTATCGTTACTTATGTCTTATTATTTACCATTACCGTTCATTTTCGTAAATATCGGTTTCAACTTTTCATCATTTTTGATATTATTTCCGATCTGATTAATTACTGCAGTTAACCCGGCGTCTAGAAGCTGCTATGTATTAAAGCATAACTTTTATACAGGGTGAGTCTAATACAATGGATATCCTTGTAAGGTAAGCACTAAAGCTATCAGGAACCCGATTTTCAAAAATTTTACTCCAATCTTAAAAATAAAATTCATCAAAATTTTATCATTAAATCGTTTTTATAAAATTTTCATGCCAACCCTGATGCAATTCTTTACTATTAAACAGCGCATTGCTACTACTATTTAGTACAGGTACGTAAAATGAAATTGATACCTCGACCTTTGCAAGAAAATGTGAACAAAAATAAATACTTCTAGACAAATTATATGTGTCGTAGATGAATAAAATGTTATTTTAATATCAAATTGCACGATGTATGTTTACTTCGTGTATACACCAATTTGTTGCCTATGGTTGTATTCGTCTGTAGACATAACCTTAAGGTTTAATTTTAACCACGTTTAATTATACAATATCTAGATTGTTATAAGAATCATAATTTAATATTTCTTTTTTGTAATATTTTAATTTTTAAGATTCGTAAATAATTTCAAATGATTTTAAATCGTTATAAGACATTCCTTTATTATTACGTGCAATTTGTTATTTAAACACAAAATTTATCCCTACATACCGTTGCACACTCATTCCCTTTTTCTCAGCTTACAACGGTTGAGCTGTATTTAGTTTATTATGTATTTACTTATTAACTTATTAACGCATGTTTACTTGTTTAGAGATATAGCTACCGTTAAACATTTAAGAGCGCTCATACTACTGTCAATGAAGAATAATTTATTACTATTTTGGTAAGAAAACATATTTTAAAATGTTTTTCACGAAAAATGCACTTTTCTGTTTACTTTATGAATGTATGTAAAAGTTTGAAATCCCAAAATATTAAATTACATAAAATACTAATTTCAAACATATGTAATTATGAACTACTTACTACGTGCACTAGCATTATTTAATAAAGATTCATTTAAATATATTTTATTCCAACAAGGCAAAAATTAAAATTTTTAAACGTAATTAGGAGTAAATCGTTGCTGCAGTGATTTATTTTCTTTCCCTTAATATCACATTCAATTTAAATAAGCTCTAAATGTAATTTGGTTTAATTAAATTAATATTGATGCAAAGAAACATTTGATGGTTTTTGTATCAAATTAATAAAGAAATGTCAATTATGGAATTATCGCGCTTTACGGAACAAGAGTTGATCATTTTCGTTAAGTAATTATATAGGTGTCTGTTAAATTAGCAAAACTACTTTCGAATCTTGCAAAACTTCTTTTTGTTCTATCTACAATCAAATATTCTTGATTATGCCGCTGATAAGTTTTCAGCATTAAGTGTTTTTATCACAACGAGAGCCTCCAGTTGAGAATGTATTTCAAATTTACAACCTTATTAGTGCAGTTGTTTGCACGTTCTAATACAAATATTTATTATAAACCTCTCAATTTAAATACGAAGGTCTGTTAGTCAAAACTGCACGTGCTATAGTGTTCCTTGTGTATCATAATGTGTTGTGACTGATTTTGTTACATATATTGCATCATTATTTATTACGTGCCAAAATGGTGTTACGACACGGACAACGTAAAATCGGTTTATTGCATCGATGCCAAGCTAGAAAAGTGCAATCGAGGTATGTCTACGTGAACATAGCGTTCGAAGACTATACTGAGTAAAACAAAATGAGGAATTTTAAGTGCCACCAGTTCCGGTCGCAGCTGACACATCCTGTAGATTAGATGGTAAATTGTCTTACCTGA
Organism: Phrixothrix hirtus; assembly: GCA_024586415.1. Classification (NCBI taxonomy): domain Eukaryota; kingdom Metazoa; phylum Arthropoda; class Insecta; order Coleoptera; family Phengodidae; genus Phrixothrix; species Phrixothrix hirtus. Next base: position 10,416 of record JAHWXV010425784.1, read on the forward strand.
AACGGGACGGGTGTTCTCCAGGAAACGGCAGATCTTGTGATGCTAAACGAGTTAATATCAACAGCGTCATCGACGCAATTCAGTAAATTGATTGACAAGAAGCTGTCCTTTTGACTTTCCTTATGTATGAATAATTCGGTATTGTCATTATTATGACACTTAGGGATCATCGATGTCCATGAAGTGGACATAAAACAATATTTTGCACTAAATATGGAGTATTTCTTGAATCTACCTGGTATATGACCGAATATGAGCGAACTAAACTTTGGGATTGCTTACAAAGGGATGTTATCATCAAATTGCGTTTACCTAAAACTGAATTAAATATTTTCAGTAGCTACTAGCGAGGAAATGTTATAGTTTCTCCTCGTATATCAAATAAAATATGACATTAAATTAATGATTGACAATAAATTCAATAAAACGGGTTGTGAAATTAACACATTTATGTAAAACAAATCAATGGTATTCATAAAAATACAAGTAGACGTACAAAAAAAAACTAATCAATTCTTATAACTAGTTTCAGAAAGAAATGAGATACGTAACTTAAATTTTCAAATGTGGATTAATTCATTCACGGGGAGGCGTTAAGGCCAACTTTGTCTAATCATTATAACCTTTCCACAAATAAGATAAAATACAAGTAAATATATTTTCGCGGATTTGAGCTCAACTACATTTGATTAGGTAATTTGCAATACAGTAATTTTGCTAATGCTAACTATTAAATTATCAAAATTAGGTGGTGAACAAATAATATCTATGTAATATAAATCAAATGTCTAGATCAACAAAAGTTGCGTAGTTGAATTCACGATTACATAGGGGCAAGCTCACAACACCTGATATAGAAAGAACTTTATTTATAATAATGGTATTCTAAATTTGGAAGTACAGTTCATGAAACTAGAGTTAGATTTTGGAATTCCAATGGACAAAATATGAAGCGTACGATAGCAATAAGCTCAGGTGCATCATTCATCGGAGTACGAGGGTTGCCTTTTATGTTGTTACAAATGACCGCTAGATGCCGCTAGTGTAATAAGTTATTGTCATATTCGTAAAATTTGACATTTTGTAATGTAAAATCCGTGGTGGGTTAGAAATTGACAGAGTAGTTTATTTACAGTGCGCGTTTAAAGAAAGTAATTTTGTGAAAAAATGGAAATTACTCGTGAAGGTTTTCGTTGGATGATTTT
>JAHWXV010425833.1:0-13804 GCA_024586415.1 Phrixothrix hirtus
TTACAATACAAAATGTCAAATTTTACAAATATGGCAATAACTTATTACACTAGCGACATCTAGTGGTCATTTGTAACAACATAAAAGGCAACCCTCGTATGGAGGTGCACGTTATTTTTGTAACTCACATAAATTATTTTATAAACGTAACTTCTCACTACGTACCTTTATGTAAACGGTAAATAATTACTGTAACAATAACTTTTCATCCAACTTAATAATTACGTGAACACCCACTTTCATATTTTGTTAAATGAATTCAAAAAAAAATCGTCACGGTTCCTAATCATATGAAATTGATATAAATGTATTATTTTACTTAACGCTCTAATTGTTTTATATTGTCAATTTTAGCTCGATCTAATTTCACGAATAAAACATTTGTAATTAACCTGCAATATTAATGGTATTTATACTGCAACGCTATTTCCGGCGATGTTAATTTACCTTTAATACACAGCACTATCGTTAAATTAAATCATAAAAATTTTAAACAAAAAAAACTAGTTTAACAGGGCCGCTATTAACAAATAGATAGTGATGTGTTTTATGTCTTCCTTTCTTACATCAAACTTGCTAAAAATGAATGACTATCAACTCTCGCTTTTTCTGTTCTAGTTTTATTTATTTTTATATAATTATGCAATAATTTAAATATTTTCTCCTTCAGCTTAAAATCATTGTATTCATCTTGAGAATCATATACATTTTGGTTTTGGACATTTTATTGCTATTGTAATCTAAAATAGCAAACTTGAATATTCCTCGCTAACTAGGACTAGCGAACTAGGGTGGTGTAGGTAGGGAAGTTACGACTTGCATTCGGAAGGTTCCGAGTTCGATCCGGGACAGCCTTCGCTAATCGAGGTTTAATTTCTGATCTCGTTCTTCCAGACCCATCCTTGCCTCTATCTTAGTTGAACAGGAATAATAGTGCGAAATAATTGAAATAAAAGTAATATTCCTTCCTACCTTTTTTAGCTAGAACTAGTGATAAGGTGATAACAGTACAAAAAACAATTATGAAGGTTTATCTAGTTCTCCCACCTCATTTAGGCATACATTGAAAAATTTCAAAGGTAATTGATTAAATCTCTAGAGATATAACTGATATTGCCTTATAACGAAATGCTCACGTTACGGCAGCTTAGAATCTACCTCAACTTCATTGGCTAGTTCGTTACAGCTCACTAAACCATCATAGCGCGCGAGTATAGATTTATTTCTGTTATTTAAACGTTAAGCAAAATCAAGAATGCTGTTAACCGAATATCAAAGAATCATATAAGTGGCGATAACAATGCTATTTAAACAGTTATTAAACTAGAAAAATTCTTAACTTACCCGCTTTATATACAGGGTGGCCCAAAATTCCGTGGACGAAAGATTATGAAGTTATTATTAGAGATAGAACAGAGTTATTAAGAAAACTTATAGATATATGTATGATACGAGCATCTCTTAAAATTATTTTTAAGTATACAGGGTGATTCGTATTACAATAGCATATTAAAGTTATGTTCTTTCTTAAGGAGCATCATATATATTTTTACAAATTCTGATAGCCCTTAATGCATATATCAAAAAAGATACGAGGCACTATGCCTCTAGAGTTACAAATAAAAGAGCTATTTACATTTCCGTAATAAAAAACGGCCCACTTTGTCATATTGCTGAGTTAATAAGGTAAGACAATAAGCTAAAATGTACACCACAATTTCTCTAGCCCCGCTAATATATTACATAGTGTTTAGTTCCAAATTATCTGCAAAAGATATACAGGGTGATAAAGTTTTGCGCATCATTATTGTTCTCAAATTTTTCAAACGAAACACCCTGTATATTATAGTTGCATCATGTGCAGAATTTAACATACTTTTAATAACATGTATCCTAACGGCATCAAAATGATAACAAATTTTTTGAGATAAATTGTTTGTTTTCTGAACTTTTCCAAAATTGTTGTTTTTATTAATAATTTAATAGATAAAATAGCATCACACTTTGAAAAAGGATTAAAACCATTAGCGTAACAATAAAATAGATGAAAGGAAATAATGGTTATTGTGCATGCACCTTAAAATTGAAGATGTACTTTAAATGAACATCACATGCATTTCATGTGGACCCTAAAGTGTTAATGACGCGTTTAATAATGACCACTTTTAGTTTGATAACCTTCATTAAAATGACTTTATAAAACAAAATATTAAGACATTTAATGTACAGTACGTGCATCTGAAAATGAGCTACTTTAAATTAAGAATTCATCAAGTAATGGTGTGTAGTAACAATCTGTTGCTATTATCAATACAAATATTTGTCATTTTCAGATGCGCGTACTGTACATTAAATGTCTTAACTCAGCAATATGACAAAGTGGGCCGTTTTTTATTATAAAAATGTAAATAGCTCCTTTATTTGCAACTCTAGAGGCATAGTGTCTCGTATCTTTTTTGATATATGCATTAAGGGCTATCAGAATTTGTAAAAATATATATGATGTTCCTTAAGAAAGAACATAACTTTGATATGCCATTGTAATACGAATCACCCTGTATATTTAAAAATAATTTTAAGAGATGCTCCTATTATACATATATCTATAATTTTCTTAATAACTCTGTTCTATCTCTAATAATAACTTCATAATCTTTCGTTCACGGAATCTTGGGCCACCCTGTATATAAAGCAGGTAAGTTAAGAATTTTTCTAGTTTAATAATCTAATCCTTTCTTCTCAGTTCTTACTGCTGTTACACTAGGGATGCTACAGCGAATTCCATCCAAAAGGATGACGATCTTCTTGATATGCTCTCACTTTCTCGCCTTTTTTACAATTTTCTAAGGCTTAGCCAGGATTTTATCCAATTTCTCGCTACCAAACTGCTTCTCTTATAATTAATTTTAGTAAAAGCGACTTCTGTTTTACATTCATTCTTAACCGTCGTTACCTTGCGCATAACGCCGTTCACGACGATAGCCATATGTTATCAGTATACTTCAATGTTAAAATTTGGGAACATGCAAAATTCATTCAAATAGTGTTATAAATTTCTCCTGTTATTTTATATTTAATGGTTTTAATCTGAAATATGTAAATAATGCCTTTGCACATTTATTAAGATTTGCTTTAATGGTTAAAAAAATTTACAGCTCGCTGTGAAAGCAAAGCGTCTAATTGCATTTATATGTTATGTGGCAAGTATTTCGTAGATCATAATTCGAACTACATGTTGCTAATCCCGTACTGCTAAAAGGCTATTTTTAAATATTTCAACGTTCAACGCAACACCGATTATGTGGCTTTTTTAAGAAACTGCCCCGTATCTTTTATTAATTTTTTCGAAATTATTAATATTAACTACACATTCAATCATTTAGTATGAATTAACAATGTTTCACTCACACTTAATTTAAGGTGATTAGTGATCATTTGGTTCACTTTGTACATTAGTAATTTGTTTACTTCACCACATACAAAGTATTTAAATACTCGTAACCCATAACTCATAACTATTGATGAACTGTTACCAGATATGTTTTTTAAAAATTGTTGAAACTATTCGCCCAGCCAATAAATTCCATTTATCCCAACTGTTTTATTTTATGTGCGTTATAAATTTTTCTTTTCAGCATTAACTCATAAAAAAAGTGCTAGGTTTTTATATAAGTAAAGTTTAGCTCCAGCTAGTGTTTGGAAATCTTCGTTAGTAAGTACTTCTTTCTGCATTATCAGTAAAATGTCTGTTGCCTATTCTCTAATATTTCAAGTTCTTCCTGATTGCATACAATGAAACCATTGATGTTTCGTGAGTCCTCTCCGCCCTTGGTCAACTATTTAGCTCAAAGGACCAAAGCACCATTCTTCTTTATGTACTAAACAATGAGGAGAGTGTACCTCTCAAATGATACGTTTAATTATTTCTGCTCTCTCCCCTTGCTGGACTTCATAGTGTTACGGAAATATTTGTCCGTTTCTCCCAGAGCGAGACAATTCTCTTTCCTCCAAATATTCTTCAGCAATTTCAACTTTTTAGTCACATGATTTGAGATTTCTATACCTGTATAATTGTCTTTTGTAATATTACTTGGATATTTATAAGTACTTTCGGCAAGTTTGGTACGAATCAGATTTTTGGAATTTTGGCAAAAACTTCAATTAACAGAAGCTTCAACGCTGAGGCGTTATAAAGTCCTAACTAAGAAGGCCAATAAAGTATAATTGCGGTATAAGAAATGAGCGTCATTTTATTTCGAAGTAAAATTTTAGCCTAAACACTATATTCAAACTGCAAAAACAAAAACAAACAAGCAGGTTGGAAATTTAATGTTTATGAATCGAAGAGAGCGCTTGCAATTTCAACTACTTTGATAATACTTATTCGAAAACACCCCTTTTCAGGTAATACTTTATTATGATTAAAATTTAATAAAGATTCAAAAAATTTGCGTATTCCAGTTTTTAAAATAGGAAACTTACTGACCATACTCAATCCCGAACAGTGATATATTGCTAAATTTTACAGAGATATCTAAATTTTATTTACTAAACATATTTTATTTGCTAAGCATTGGAATCTTAGCGTGTACATTTTCGTAGACACAAGTGAGTTAGGGTGCTTTATTTGATTCAAATGATTAACTAATTTGTTTAGCCGTAAAATTTCCTTTGAATCGTTGTTAAAATTAAGATTTAAATTTTTTAAGTAAATTGGTATTTAATTTTAAATCGCTGGATCCACGATTAGATTAATTATGATTGTTTGTCCTACCTGAATTTAAATATTGTGTTTCTGAATTGAATTTAATTCACCTTTAATTTATTTATCTATTGGTAGTTTTGTTAGTTTTAAGTTACCTTCACTTAAAGCTACCCGGTTTTAAACACCTCTGTAATCTGAAAGTACAGCGATTAATTTCACGGTTAGTGCCCTAGCTGAATGAACTTTATGACCATAAGTATTTTGGTATTCCGAGCGATTCAAAACTCAGGCCACCCCAAAACTTTGCATGGTCATCTATTAATGATTGTCAGGCGGTCTCCCGATTTTTAACACTTTTGCTTTCGCCTCTCGTCACAGATGCACGAAAACGTACCTAAAAGCTCATTTTTATGTAATTACGCACCGAAGCGTTAGAAAGTACTTAGGTTTGTTTCAACCCATCACAAAAGTTTCAACCATTGCAAAGGAAGGGAGCGTATCTGAAATCGCTGTTTTGGAAATATTGTAATTTGAACACAGCATTAGCAAGTTGGATCCCGAAACTGCTATATAGCGGACTAAGATTTCGCCGGCGTCAAATTTGCTGTTTTCGAAAATCGAAGTGAGTTTACCCTGGCACTTCCCACGAAATATACATGCAATCTACACCCCATACGCGGCAAAAGTAATGGCTACGATAGTCTGGGATACTAAAGAATCCTGCGGATTTATTACATAGATAAAGGCTTCAGAATCATCATAGATGTATATAAGGAACAGCTAAAAACTGAAAAGTCGCTTCATCCGAAAAAGACTAAGAAAAGATTTCTCTTCTAACCTTGACTTAGCGCTAAGTGACTATCTCTTGCCTAAATTGAAAAATCATTTATGAGAAAGGCGTTTTTCTTTAATGAAGACCTAAAAGGCACAATTTAGGAATATTTTGCAATTATCAAGGATATTGCAATAGTGAAGAAATGTCAGATCAAGTGTGTAAACGTTCATGGGTCCCCTGTTGGAAAATAAAATTTTAATTTGGCTTTGTTTCCTTTTTCACGGATAGGTAGATTATATAAAAATTCCCCCTCGTGGAGTTTTCGCATCTTCATCCAGTGATACTCTCCAATAGTTCCTTTCGCTTCTTATGGTTATTTTTGGATAAATTTAGTAATCTTATTAAATACAGTAACTACGTAATGTGTTAGTGCATTTTCCATTTTTGAACATCCTTCTTACTCAAACTTCAACATTTTCTCCCTCACATATGTTTCAACGACTTTAACTTCTTCATCGCATTAAAATCGTCTTCATCGGTCTTGATATCTATCCATAGCTGTTCTTCATCAATTTTCCGACTTCGACTTCTTCTGGGCTTTACAGGCCCTAGAATGTGTGCCACTACATTCCAAGTACCTTTCCTAGGTTTTTCTAGGAAAAGCCATTACTGACCAGGATTTCTTCATCGATAATGGCATCAAGTAGCGTTTTTACAAATGAGCAGACCAGTTTGTATTCCCAAAGTTGGAAATTATCTTCCCAACAAACATGAAAGCGCGTGAATGTGCGCAGTTGTTCCATCTTGCTGGAACTATCTATTATACGGGTTAACCTCATGTCTCATCAATGTCTCCAACAAGGCTATATAGCACTCAGTATTCACTGTTAGAGTTACTTTAGCACTACGCAGAGGTCGATGTTGAAATTCGCCGGGAAGGTTTTCAACCAGAAAATTGAAGTTTTTCTAACCACATAAGTGGGTCTCCTCTGAAATTATTAATCTACGAGGTGCGACAATTAAGTAATGAGACTGATGTGAAAAAAATATCGCTTATGATTTTAGTCATCTTTACTGTAATCTCTTACAAAGTAGTTTCCTTCTACTTCCACACACTTACTCCAGCGCTTCTGCCACTGCTGGTAACATTTCTGGAACTCCAAGACCCTTGTCATAGCTATTTGGATATCGTCTGTTGTTTGAAAATGGTGTCTCTTGAACACGATTTTGACTCTTGGAAATAGAAAAAAGTCGCATGGAGCGATATCGGGTAAATAAGGTGACTGTGGTAGTACTGAAATGCGTTTTGAGGTTAAAAATTGCTGCACAGATAGTGAAAAATGGGATGGCGCATTATCGTGATGAAGAATCTAATTATCAGCAATGTTTGCACGCACACGGAGAACTCGTTTTCGAAGTCTTTCTATAATTTCTTTGTAGAAATATTGGTTAATTGTTCGGCCAGGAGGCACCCACTCTTTATAAACAATGCCCTTGGAATCCAAGAAGCACACAAGCGTGCTTTTCGCTTTTGATTTTGACTTGCGAACTTTTTTTGGTCTGGGTGATCCTTTTGAACGCCATTGCCAACTTTGACTTTTGTTTCTGCATCGTACTGGTAGTATATAACACGGCTCAATAAATCTGGATTGATTTCCACTTGCTCTAACAAATCGACTGCCACATTTTTCCGTGTCTCTCGCTGTTGGTCTGTGAGATTTTTGGGGACCATCTTTACATAACTTTTTCTCATGCCCAGATTTTGAGTTAGTATTAGATGAACAGTTTCACGATTGACGTTGAGGTCTTGTCCCATCATTTTAACGGATAACATTCGATCAGATCGTACGATTTTACGTACCTTGTCCATGTTGACATCAGTCCGTGAGGTTGCGGTCTTCACCTTCAACATTCGTTCTGCCTTCTCAAAACATTTTATGCCAACGAAAAGCTTGACCTCTTGACAACCTCATTTCCAAAAGCCTTTGAAGCTTACCGTAAGTTGTCGTCGCATTCTCACCCAATTTAACACAAAAAGAAATAGCATGCCGTTGCGCAATATTTGGCGATTCCATTTCTGTAACAGCATAACTTACAACTGAGCGGCCGCATCAATGTGCCGCTTGGACTAGAAGTAGCTTAGAGATCAAGGTCAAAGATTAAGCGTCTGCGCAAGCTGCAGGGTCTTGCAAAAAAATCAGTCTCATTATTTAATTGTCGTACCTCGTATGCGCAATGTGTTCATAGATTTTCATTAAGTGCAGAAACTCCTGGAAAACTGTTGTCTACTTCACTTAGCTCTTCGACAACTTCGTCTTGTAAGGATACCAATGCAACTCTATGTGTGAGTGCAAGCGTTTGCTGCCAAGATGACATGCGCGAACAACGCAGGATGACGTCCCTTACATGTTTGTTGTGGGATGATACAAGGATGTCCTAAAATTTTGCTATCATTCGTAGTTTTTTCTTAACACTATTTCGATGCCCTTAGTAATATCCATTTCGACTAAACTTAATACGGAAACTTCACGAGTTACCTATAATTGACTTTGTCTTTATAAACGTTTCTACTGTTGCAAAAGGGTGTCGCACGTACTGGTGCTTTATCTCAGAACACAATAAACGTGATCGATCGTGGTTAGTATATAGTGCTACCGGGCACCGTTAAATGACAATTAAATTTTTAAACATGTCAAATGTTTTATTCTTTAGAAGACTACACAATTGTATCGACCATTCTGGTAGACACTTAATCTACAGGGTAATTTTAACATAGACTGACAAAATTTGACCATACACGCGGAGATAGCTCTAAATCTAGAGAAAAAAATTATTTTAAGAAAATTTCTTGCCGATCCTAAACGAACGCTGTTAAAAACCTTCTAAAGAACTGTTTGAGAACCTCTGCAATAACAGTAACAGCTGAACGTGTCGTTTTAAGTAAATAAACGATAAACGCATGACACAATTTTTACGTGATTCTAAAATGTGCATAAATCGGAGATATTAATTTCAGTTATGACATTGCATTCTTTTCCAAATTAAATTAGCAGCATTTTTTGTTTTATCAAACGCATCAATGTTTTTCGTCACCGAAAGAAAAATCAATGTTTTGGTAAATTTAGCTTTTTTAAAATATCTTTGCAATTTATTTAGAATATAATATACAATAAACAAAAATTAAAACATTGTTTCGAAATGGAAATTTTATATTGTTTTAAACTAGTATAATGGTATCAGCAACCGAATCTCGCCAGACCACTTATTGTATACTTGCACTAGACGTTATGGTGGTGCAAACAACTTGTTTTAAGATTGATGTCAAATAAAATAAATTTATTAAAAAGGTTGTTTCTTGAATAGTTCAATTTAGTGAAAAGGATGTGAACCATAAGAGAAGGTACCTTTGAGGCAATCTTTTGGTAGGTCAATTTTATTAATAACTTAAGTTATTGTAGTTGTTCTATTTAATTGTTCAAGTCTCTTTTTATTTATTGTATTATTGATTGCATTATTGATAGATAATTTGTTGCTTCAAACAGTTAAAGATTTAATTGCGTAAAACTCAAACAAATAAAATGCAGTTAAATGAATATTTCCAAACAGGTTAGTGTTGCGCAACATAAACATATACAGATTAAGTAATTTGATATGAAAACGGCATGTTATTTCCTCTTCGATACGTAGTTTAAATTGGAATTTGTCTAGACATATTCGTTTTATTATCCAGCAGTTTTCAAAATGTCAACATTTTCAATTTTTACTTTTTCTTACGTATATATATAATATAGTATAGTCATGTTTTCGCTCAAAATTTTCGATGTCCAATTTTTAGCGGAAATACACGTTTTCAGGTCCCCTGAATCCGAAAAACATGTTTTTAAAAATTGGTCTGTCTGTGAGTGTGTCTGTGGGTGTGTCTGTCTGCGTGTGCGTGTGCGTGTGCGTGTGCGTGTGCGTGTCCGTGTCCGTGTTCATGTCCGTGTGCGTGTGCGTATGCGTATGCGTGTGCGTGTGCGTGTACGTGTGCGTGTGCATGTGCGTGTGCGCGTGTGTGTGCGTGAGCTTGAGCAAGTGCGTGTACGCATTCGCTTGCGCGTGCGCGTAAGCGTGAGAACGCGTGTGCGTGTGCGCGTACACGTGCGAGTGCGCGTGGGGATGCGCGTGCGTATGCGTGTGCTTGTGCGTGGTCGTATGCGTGTGCATGTGCGTGTGCGTGTACGTGTGCGTATGCGTGTGCGTGTGCGTGTGCTTGTGCGTGTGCGTGTTCGAGTGGGTGTGTGTGCGTGTGCGTGTATTTGTGTGCGCGTGTGTGTGTACGTATATGGTCAATATATCTCAAAAACCAAACGTCGTAGGGAAGTGAAATTTTATATAGAAGTTTACCACTGCCTTATCACTTTCGTGTAAAAATTTCGTTAAAATCTAATGACCGGAAGTGCTACTTTATTCTTATGATTTTTAGGTTTTTTGCAATTTTTTCGAAAATGGCTCTAACGATTTTTTTTAAAGTCGCAGCGTTTCTAGCGCCTATAATGCTATATTACATGAACTAATTGGTATCTCTGAGAAAATTCGTTGAAGTGAATTATGGAGAAAAAGCTCTAGAGTTAAGCAAGGTTTTGTCTGGAGAGTAATTTGGATGGCTGACCGCTCCAAATATCGTCCTCAAAATAAAAAATAAATTAATATTTTAATGATTTGTGTGGATTATTTATATACTTAATTACTTTTTATTTAAATCGATAAACTATTTTTGCTTTAAATGAGCTCAAAATTGAATTATAAAGCTCTTAGTACATGTATAAAGGAAATTATAAATGGATGAATTATTTATGTTTTTTAATTAATTTTAGAGTGTACAATTTAGATGTATAGGAAAGTCACCAAGGTCAATAAATTCAAATTAAATTTAAAATGTGTAAGAGAGAATTGAGTGTTTTCTCACGCCATATTTTTCTAAAAGTATTCTTATTTACGCGGTTTTGCTGTTAATAGGCGCGGTTAGGCTTCAAAGTATGATGGCCTGTTAAAATCACTCTGTATGTAATTTTGAATGAGTAATATTTTGTAATGGCATCCATAAATGTAAGAATATGTCTGTTTGTTTTAATAAATATTTTCATTTAACTGCAACGAATAAACACCGTCAGGTATTTCTGACGCGCGCTGTATTATTTAATAATTTCTCCTCATATCGTCAACATTTCAGAACACCGCTTAAAACATTACACCATTTCAATGAATATAAAGCTGTTAAAGAAGCTGTCTGCAAAAGAATGTAACTTAAAGCAACCTTTGAATTAGAACCCCAATAAGCAAGGATTACAATGATGAAACCTGAGTTTATCATCTTAAAATTATGCAATTATCTGTAGTTGCCCATAAACCGATTCAGAAAAGATAAAAGCGAAATACACTAAAACTAACATAAATGGAGATAGTTTCATAATTGTTAAGCAAACCAAAACTATTAATAAGAATTAAATTCTGTGTCGTAGAAAGCATGGTAAATTTATATAGGAATAAATAACAAATATAATTCAGGATTAAACTGCAACTCAGACGTCGGCATTCGATTCAATTGTATAAATCTAATGCGTTTATAAATATACATCGAGCGGTATACCTATACCTATTTTTTTTAAACATTGCTCTATAAATTCGCAGCTTTCAAAAGTATCCTGTTTATATACTCGTATTATTGTGACAATTGATACTAAAATTAAAATACGAGCGTATCTTTTAAACCAATTATTTAAATAAACCATGTAGGTGTATTTGTGACTACCTTTTGCTTCATTATTTTTCCAATTCTTTTTGTAATACTATAATTATTGTAATAAGACCGCAGTCTCCGATTCCTCTTCTAGGCCTTTGTTCCAATCAGGATGTAGGTACACTCAACCGTTAAAGTACAGCACCACTTTAATGAAAATAAATTAGATCAATAGCGGGGGAGGATGATCTTTGTCCGACCCACAACAAACACAACGGAAATGGATTAGCGAACAAAAATCAATGTTCATTATAGAACTCTGTTTGAAAGAGTAAGCATGTTGAGCATCATTGGACGGACTTGGCCTTTTATATGGAAAGCTTAGTCGAGTAAGACAAAGTTTTTATAAACTAAAAATTTACTTATTTGCTAGTGTTTAAAGTTCATGGCCATTATTTTAAACTTACTTCTTGATATAATTTTATATCATGAGGGTTTGTTTTTGACAATTTGTTTAACAAATTGATTAAATTTTTGGAAAATTTATTTTAATTTTCATGTAAGATTTATTTCTTCCCGTTTTATAATTAAATATTTAAAGTTTTAATCAAATAATTATTCAACTTCTCTAAATTTGTTATTTTTAAATATTTCTTAAAAATTTGCCTACATAAATAATTTAGCTTTATGCTTTGTAATAAAATGTGATTTATTCGTCTGTTTCAAAAGTTCCTCTTTCGTTAGCCATGCCTTACTTGTGCATTCCTTAAAGATCTTGACCCTCCCGTTAAAGTTTTAAGTCAGATAATTAACCTGTGGCTGTGGAACCATTGTATTATTTGCAATTTTCAATTTGGTTAATAGATGTTTTTGTTGAATTTCAATCTTTTATTACAATTTAGAATAGTTATTGAATGACAACTTTTAGGACGTGTTGTGTATCAGTAATTGTATAATCATTGTACATTGTGCAGGTATAATTAATTGAGGCTATTAGCAATCTTAGGGAAAATAGGTTATATGATACCCAATCTTTAGCTGATAAAATTTCTCCTGGTGACCATAGAAATAAAAACATTATTAATTTTGACATTTGATAAACTTTAAGTATTAGGTAATCTTTTATCACAATCATTTAGTTACTAGATTAGAAACTCACCCTACAAACCGTGAGAGAAGCAGAGACGCTGTTTTTGAAAACATTTCAAATTAATAATGATTATAGTGCAGATATTTGCATTCTCTAACTTGAACATTAATTGCAACCCCAGTTTAGGTTTAAAGGGTTGTTACGCTAAACTTATTCGTGACATGGAAAGGTATAAATACTAATCTATTCTACAGCCTGTTATAAAAATAACATGAATACTGCTGACTAAAAACACAAAATCTTATTCGCGTTTTGTAACATTTGAATTACAAGTTCTTTTTAAGGTCAAAATCGGGATTATGTATTATTCTTCTCCTTCTATGTCATGTACTTTGTATTAGTTTTATAACGTGCAATGAGAAATTCCTACAGAGAATTTTAAAGCGGGATGAAGTCAGAGCTCCTTAATATATGTGTCAGCAATATCATTCTTCCTAGCTCCTTTAAATTATGATCCTAATAACACTTTACCATAACACCTCCTAAATCTAGTGGCAACCATAAGCAATATAATTAACTGAAGGCGGGGTCAAATTGCGCACGTCCATTTCAACTTCCTTATACATGCTTTTAGCTAAATATGATTACATATATAAAAGTTTTACTCGAAAATTTAAACCATACTTTGCTATTGCAAATGACATATGATAAAATTTTGCTAAAATGTTTTAATTAAAGGGGATGCCGAAATTATTGTTTCTTTTTAATGTTTAACAATGTTGGGAATACTAAGGATACCAAATCATGAATTATAAAAATAATACTAATTGGCTTTATTAACCGAAAAAGCAAACTTATGTAAGAATATATAAATTATATTACATATGCGGACATTTGGACTTGTTTAATAAGCGTGCAGCAAAAAATTATAATACCTTCTTTTTCTAAAATCCGTAATTTCCGAAATATTTGCAAAGAAAGCTTTTAGTCCACCCCTGTTTTTAATTTGGTCTACTGCTTCCAACAACTGATTGGCCGTCTATGCTCCTTTAACCGCTGTATGGCGCATCCGATTTCACAGCACTACTAACGAATGTTGTTGGCTGATTTTAAGTACACGCAACGGTTTGATTTCCGATCTTAAAATTGTTTGCGGTGTTTTAAAATAAAAACAAGTTTTTTACTTAATAGATGCCATTTTCTGTACATCAGCATTATTGAAAAGAAAAATATTTTTTGAATAACTTTCACAATATTTTAAACTATTTTAACACGGCGTTAAATTGTATACAATATTTATAAATAATCTTTGCGCTAATTTAATAAAATTTAAATCGCCGTCTTCTTAAACGTAAGTTATCTTTTTTCATATATTTAAATTTTATTAAAACAGTTCAAAATAGTAAATAACCTGTATATAAATATTTATGGAAACTTTCACAGTTATTATTCATAATTAAAACAATTTTTTGGATAAACTGTGTAACTTTAATAAAAATTAAACGTTTCGAAAGC